>PVJD01003863.1:0-151656 GCA_004026545.1 Mormoops blainvillei | reverse complement strand
GACCCAGACAGAGATGAAGGCTGGGCTGTTGTCGGGGCACTAGGGTGAGGCGGGAGGGGATCAGTGGTTGTTCAGAGACCCACCATACCCTGGTGGGACACATGCGTGGGTCTGAAAGTGCTTGCATGTGCCTCCTATTTATAGCCATGTGCTCGGCTTCTTACAAAGAAAACTGGTGTTTAGTCAGGCCCCTACACCAACCCAGGCCAAGCATGACTCTTAATATTCTCTCCAGACAGACCTCTGATCCCAGCCCCAAAGAAGCCCTAATATTAACCCCAGTCGGTCCTCAAATCCAGTTCCTGGCCCCAGGCCGAGCCCCACGGAGAGGCCAAGCCACCGCCTCCTCCCTCCTGGGTTATTGCAGGTCTCTCTGTGCTTCCCGCTTCCTCTTGCCAATCTGTTCTGCATGCGGCAGCCAGAGTCATATTAAAACGTACGTCAGACCTCATGTCTCCTCTGCTCAGAACCCTGCAATGGCTCCCATTCCAGACAGAAACATCCAGAGTCCTTTCCATAGTCCGTAAGACTCTGGCAACCTGCCCTTCTCCAGCTTGCTCGGTGTCCTCCAGCCACACCCCACCGTTTCTCACGCATGTCAGGTGTCAGGCGTGCTCCTGCCTCAGGGCCTTTGCACTTGCCGTTCCCTCTGCCTGGAGCCCTGAATTGTTTCAGTTTTGCTCATACGGATGTACCCCAGTGCCTGGCTCACGGAAGCAGCTCAGTAAATGTCTGTGGACTGAGCAGTCACTCCTGCTCTATGCCTGGGCATGGGCAGGGGTGTGGATGGCTCCAGGCACACCAGCACCTATCCACCATGCAGCCCTAGCTCAGGGTGCGGTGTCCCGGGCTAGGCCCCTTGAGGTAGCTGCCAGGTCCTCACGGGTCACCAGCAGCCACGTACAATAGGAATCGAGGTGCCATACACCCTAGGACAGTTCAGCGAACTTCCGCCCCTGTCTACAGTGGCCCATCCCTGCTCTCTTCTGCACAGGAGAAAGGAACAGCTGCCATCATTAATCTCAATCTGCGCTTGCCTGCCAGGTGTCCCTCCATGTCACTGGTGTTCATACCTGTGGTCTGAGGACCCTGAATCCGAACCACCTGGGGAACTTATTAAAAATGCAGATTTCACTCCCAGGCTTTCCGACTCACGTGATCAGGGGGTCCTAGAAGCCGCTTTCCACAAGCTCCCGGAGCCTCCGTGGTGCAGCCACCTCTGGAAACCTCTGGGTTAAAGCTGGAGGAGCTGGCCATCCAAGTTGGGCTCTGAGTCAGGAGCCCGAGATTGAAGCCCCAGCCGCACTAGCAGCTTGCTGTGTAACCCTAGGAAAGTTGCTTCCCCTCTCTGTGCCTCAGCACCTCCCCAGGCGGGCACGGAACAGTGCTTGCCTCTCAGAAGTCTCCAAACCTGAGCCTGATGGGGAATGATTGTCACTCCCAAGGCTGGGGTATATGGCCCTCCTCACCTCGGGCCCCTTTTTCAGAGGGCCGGGGTGCCTACCTGGGCCTTTGGCAGGCTCCCCTCCCCATTCACCTCCCCTCCTGGCCCATCTGCTTCTTAGGTAAGACTCGGACCAAGGACAAGTACCGTGTGGTCTACACCGACCACCAGCGCCTGGAGCTGGAAAAGGAGTTCCACTACAGCCGTTACATCACCATCCGGCGGAAATCAGAGCTGGCTGCCAACCTGGGGCTCACTGAACGGCAGGTGTGTGGGTCCCCCCGACCTCAGCCACAGGAGCAGCACTGGGAGTCTGGCCTCCGGGCAGCCAGGAAGATGACAGAACTCAGTCAAGGGAGAACAGAGAGGTCGAGCTTCCTGGCCATGGTCACGTAACCCAGTGAAAACTGAGCTCCTGCCAAATCCTCTCCTGCCTCAACAAAACCCACTATCCCTGACGCCCAACAGGGAGACAGGGGATCCGCTTCGCTCTAGGACACAATGGGCTATGACCAGTGCTGTTTAAATCCTGAGGAGGGAGAGTCACAGGCAGAACACGGAAGGCTTCCTGAAGGAGGCGTGTTCGGGGAGGGCTGTGGGAGATAGGGGGCAGCGGGGAGGTGACAGGAAGAGCAGGGGAGCACGATCTAGGGAAGAGAATATGTTCAGGGCCCATGAATGGTTGGGGTGGCTGGAGCAGCAGGCAGGCTGCGGAGGCCACATCAAGAAATGAGAGCTCCACCGTCCTCCCCTTCTCCCTGTCACTACCATTGTGCGCCACCCCTCTCTGTTCTCCAACCACAGGTGAAGATCTGGTTTCAGAACCGGCGGGCGAAGGAGCGCAAAGTGAACAAGAAGAAGCAGCAGCAGCAGCAGCAGCCCCCGCAGCCCCCGCAGCCCCCGCAGCCGCCACCACCAGCCCACGAAGTTACGCCCACTGCAGCCGGGCCACCCCTGGGGGGCCTGTGCCCTAGCTCCGCCAGCCTCCTGGGCCCCTCCTCCCCAATGCCTGTCAAGGAGGAGTACCTACCTTAGCTCCCAGCCCTGCCACTGACCTTCTGGGTCACCTTGGACAAGTCACCCACCCAGCCCCTGTGTGCCCTTGGCCTACCTGTGCAGTGAGCTCTTTGGATAAGGACATTTCCTGTTCTAGGTCCCAGAGGGATAAGGGAACCTAGGGTGGGAGGTCTCGATCCCCAGAGCGCTGGGGGAGGGGCCAAGATAAATCCCCAGTCCCCATCTTCTTCTCCATAGGTTCAAGGGCAGAAGGCTGCTCTAGGGACTAGGCCGACCCTGGAGAAAGAAGATGGAGCTGAGGGAAGGCGGAAGGCTTAGCCAGCGTGACCTGTGGGGAGGAAAGTGGTCAGCTCACACCTGCCTGGCCCTGCAACCACAGCCCCACCGGCCCCCACCCTGACATGACCTGACCCTCTCCGGGCTCATACAGAGCACAGAGCCCACAGGATGGGGCCCGAGAGGCTCTGATGACTGTCCTCTCTGGGTTGCAGAGCCATGCCTCCTCACTAGCATTCTCAATGGGGCCTCCAGGTTGGGGAGAGGCCCCCTGGAGGGGGACAGAGGGGCAGAGTCCCTCTGCCAAGTTCCACCCCAACAGGCTGTCCCTCGGGGCCCAGGCCCCAGTGGGCCCTCAGAAGGCTTTCTCTGGACCGGGCCGAGCTCACAGCTAGGCAAGCGTTGTACATAGAGTGGGATCTCGCGGATGCAGCTTCAAGAATAAATTTTTTCCTTCTTTTTAAAGATGTATAAAAATCATTATACATAGCATATTAAAGGAAAGATGTTAAGTATAAATCATCCTCACCCTTCCCTAACAATTACATAATCCCTTTTAGCCTCTGTCAGCCTACAATAAGGTCACCTTTAAAATGCATTTGAACGATCAAAACATGACATTGTCAGAGGAAGTCTATGAGATGATGTAAAATTTTCAGTCCATTTTGTAAGCAAAATCATTGGACTCAGTATATCGCTCTTTTGAATTTTTCAAATACTTCTAGCTCAGGATTTTACAATATTCATTGGGCACCCTCATGTGCCAGGCATGGCTGGGCCCGGTGAGTACCCAGTCCTTGCCCCCACCCCGCCCCAGAAGTTCCCGGTCTGAGCTAAGCTTCAGGCATCAGGGGGCAGAGCATTCAGGGACTTCCAGCTTCTCTTGGAGGGCCCAGAAGGCTTCCCGGAGGAGCGGAGGTTTGAACTGATGCCTGAAGGACTAGTGGGTGCTGTCAGACCACAGAGCGGGGAATGGTGGTAAAGAGTATGAGCCGTGTGACGTGAACTTACAATTTTTAAAAACCCCTGAGAAGAGCTGCTGCTCTCACCCCCCTTCAGGGCCCTCTAGCTGGCGGGCTCTAGTGCCAGCTGCCTGCACCCGCTGTTTACTGTTCTGGGAGGTGCCCCTGCCATAAAAGTGTGTGCAGCCTGCCCTTTGCTCCTGGGGCACATGACAACAGTGCACGAGGTGACTCCCTCCTGCACGCACACACGAGCCCCCGAAGAGCAGCAGGCACTTCTCTCTCTCCTCCTACCGGTGGTGACCTGAAAGAGGTCACGGCTTCATTGAGGGGGGTGGGCTTCTAAAGCGTGGGAGCCAGGGGGCACCAGGGAAGGGACCAGGGCTCCAGGAGCGGAAGAAGAGGGCTGATGGAAGGGTGGCTGGCCATGAAGGAATCTAGTTTTCTGATCATCAAAAACACTTGGCTGGCCCTGGCTGGTGTAGCTCAGTGGACTGAGCGCCAGCCTGTGAACCAAAGAGCCCTGGCTCGATTTCCCAGTCAGGGCGCATGCCTGGGTTGCCGACCAGGTCCCCAGTGGCAGGGCGCTCGAGAGGCGACCACACGCTGATGTTGCTCTCTTTCTCCCTCCCTTCCTTTCTCTCTAAAAATAAATAAATAAAATCTTAAAAAAAGAACAACAACCAAACATTTTCTGTGAGGCCCTGGGGTAACTGCTTCCCCTCTCTGGGTCTTGTTTCCCCATCTGTAAAACTGGGGAGCTAGTTTACCAAAAAGAAATAGCTCTGGGCAAGTGAGCTTGGAAAGTCCTACTGACTCCACCCTTCTAGGAGAGTCACAGTGGTGTATTAGCCACCAAAGGCTCTGACAAGTCCCATGGCAAAGAAACCCCTTGAACCTTCTTCAATCCAGCATTCTTCATGTTTCACTACCCAGGAGCTCCCTCCTGGCACTACCAGCACCCCGCCGAACACCCCACACTCTGAAGTGTGGCAATTCTTCACTGGGTGGGCTGGAGGGCCGCACTTCAGCTGTGACTCAGTGTTTAGTAGCAGGTTTTGTTGTCCGATGGCTTGGGCTCCAGCTAACTACTAGGCTGTGAGGCTTCAGGCAAGTTACTTAGCTTCTCTGAACTTCAGCCCCCTCATTTGTCAAATGGAAAAAAGATTACTCTAACCTATCTCAGAATTGTGTTTAGCGCAGGGCCCAGGACATAGTAACGTCCTGGGTTTCAGCCACCTGCTCCCAGGGCTGCCTCATCCTCGCATCCTCGTGTGATGGGCTGTCAGGCCTGACTGATGTTTTAACTGCCCCCCCACCCCCCGCCCAATGCTGAGGACAGATGGCGGTTGGGAAGATCTGAGGCAGGACAAGGCTGTCCCCAGGTATAGGAAGACCTTCCTGGCAAGAGGTCAGGGGCCAGGCCTGGCAGGCTGGGTGAGCCGCAGCTGCTGCCCACGTGGGAGGTCAGGGGTTTGGGTGGGGCCAGCAGGTCGGGTCGGTGATCACCTGTCAAGTGGCATGAGTGCTGTGAAAAAGGAAACTTCCATCTAAAACAACTTTCAAGCAGTGCCGTGGGCCGGCATGTGAGGTGGTGAGTTCTCTGACACCTAGAGACTTCCACCAGAGTTCGGGTGTTGTAATGACTCAGGAAAGGGACCCCTCCTGTCCAGTTAGAACCCAGTGCTAAGCGAGGCTCCGGCTTTCCTGTCAGCTGCTTCTGCTTTGCGTGTAGAGATTTTCAGCTTTCCCCCTGCTGGTGGGTAGGCTCTGCTTTGGCACTAAAGACCCAGGCTCCCTACGAAAGTCGGCCCCGTCCCAGCCTGGTCCCTGAACGCCCTGGGCCTGGTTATGGCCTCTACTGAATCGGAAGCACACCTATCAGCATATAATTTCCCCTCTAGACCCTTTATGCCATGCTGAGAACCTCAGTCTTATGGAGGCCTTTACTGACGGCCAAGAGATCGGTGTGGCCAAACAGAGAGGGCCACAGCTCAGTTCTTACAAGGCCTGAGCTCAGGGTTGGCAGTGGAGTGTTCTCACACAGGAGGTCTCCAGCAGCCCGGTGTGTGTGTGTGTGTGTGTGTGTGTGTGTGTGTGTGTGTGTGTGTGTGTGTGTGTATAACAGGTCATAAGGGGGGGCGGGGGACAGAGGACTGTGGAGCTCCAAGGAAGCCAGCTTACGGCTGGGTGGCTTAGAGGCCCAGCCAGTGGGATGCAGAGCCTGGGGGCACGGGCAACCTAGGACAGGGCAGCGTGGTAAAGCAGTCCTGTCCCTGCATGGCTGCTCCGGAACCACTTCCTCAGAATCACACCAGATGGACTAGCGGTCTGGAGCCTCATTTTTCACAGTCGCCACTCGCGGGTGTAACAAAACACATGCTCTACAGTGATAGTCTGAACATTAAAGCAAATTAAAAATGTTTATTTATATGCATTTAAAAATATCTTCCCATATAATAACAGGAAGTACATTTTCATCTAACGCTTTCCTTAAATTAGCACACATCTCCATTTTACTTTTGATGTGAGATCAGAAGAGAGGGAGGGAGAGGGGAGGAGAGGGGAGAATGGGGGAGGGCGGTAGATTGAGATGCACTGGTTTGGATTCCTAAGTAGTTATTTGCCAAGTAGTATCGGGACTTCCTCTGGGGTGGAGGAGACGAGACAGTGGTTGTAGCAATTGTCTAACATTTTCAGTAGCTAAACCTGGGGCTTTGGTGGGTAGACTAACTTATAGGTCTTCCAATGTTGGGCTTTTGTTTGTTTTATAAAGTACAGACTTTTCCAACAATAGCTGTGGTGGTGGGGAGAGGGCAGCAGAAAGGAGCGATCTGAGGGTACAGGCTGGGTGGGGTCAGGCTCCTAGATTCGAGGTCTGACCCTGCCTCTACTCCCTAGAGTGATTTGGCAAAGTCCTACCTCTTCTGGGCCTCAGTTTCCCCATCTGAAGGCTACAGGCCTAGACGCATTGGCGCTCAGCGCCAGTGACTTGTGCTTGAGGAAGGCAGAAGGCCCAGCCCCGTTCCGTCTCCCTCCCCCAGGGCTTGCTCCCTCCACGGCTGGCTCTGCGGGGAGCAGCTGCTGCTGGGAAGGGGCCATGAGGGGGCTCTGGAGCCAATGCCTTGATTCTACTCCCTGTTCCTGTGGTTCTCTGCACCCTCCATTGGGTCTCATGGAACCTGGGCACCAATGGGACAGGCTGGTTTGGCAAAGCTGCCTCCTGTACTCTAAGAGATTTGACAGGCCCTGGAGAAGGGTGGGCGTGGGTCCTGCCTGGGCATTCTTGGATTCAGGAGCCACCAGCTTTTGCTCCTCCGCAGGCACAACCCATGAACCCCTTAGCTTTATCTCCAAAGCGCAGAGAGTCAGTGTTCTGTGTGACATCACTCTTCTGAGACAGCTTCCTCAGGTGTCACATGGGGATGCACAATCCTGTCTTCCCAGGCTGTTAGGGAGAATTAAAAATTAGATATTGGATCTGAGTTCATCTAGTATACACAGTCGGGCTCCATGAATGTCCCTTCCTTTACTTTATGGCCGAGGATCTCCCTCCTCCCAGGTCTGGAGAGCCCTCAGCCTGTAATATGAGGCCAGGCTTCAAGGAAGGAGGAGCTTGGAGGAGAGGTGGGCCCAGGATGGGCCAGCCAGGCCTTTCATCCAAGTTCTCACTTTGATTTAACCCCTTCCCATGCCATACCAGGCTCCAGGGGCATAAGCAGCAGCAGCACCTACCTTCACTCTCTCAAGAGGCCTCTCCATGTTGGCTGATGGTAGGGTGACCCTACGAACTAGTGTCTCAGCCGGGACACTTTCAAGAGTAAAAGGGGCACAATTTGTAATGTATTGTACATGCTGGGTTCACTAGCATGTACTAGTTCGGTCCCACAAGCCAATGCATATAGTCACTCTAGCTAATAATTTCCCATCCTAGCCACAGGCTCACGGACCCTCGCAACCTCCTAAGAGGTCAGCCAGGCAAGCGCTGGTTGATGGCCAGTTTGACAGACGTGTAATCATAACATTCATTCCCACGGTCACCCTGCTGGCAGACAGGAGCCCAGGTGCTCATGATCTAAGTCACAGATCACCACGACAACACAGCGGCTCTTGTCCTGTCCCTTCTTCTTGCCCAAACCTCCCTGTTTTACTTTCATCCCAAGAAAAAGAGGGGCGTTCAGGACCAGCACTCATCTGGAAGGTCTACGAAACCTGACTCTGTCCCTGGTGTCATTCACTAGCCCTGTGACCTTGAGTGAGTAACTTTACCTCTTTGTGCTTCAGTTTCCTCACCTGTAAAACAGGAACAGTACCACCTGCCTCTCCAGGTCACTGTGTTGAGGAAATGGATCTGGCGCAGGGTATGGCTCACTTTGCGTTTTTAAAAAGATTTATTGACTTATTTATTTATAGAGAAAGGGAAAGGGAGGGAGAAAGAGAGGGAGAGAGTCGCCAATGTGAGGGAGAAATATGGACTGGGAATCAAACCAGTGACCTTTTGCTTTGTGAGATGATGCCCAACCAACTGAGCCACACCGATCAGGGCAGGATTTGGCACACTTTAGGTGCTCAATAAATGTCCATGGATTGGATGGTTGAATAAATACCTGACTAACGGTTGTTTTTCTTTTGTTGGCAGGAATGGGCAAGCCACAGTTGGCCACTAGATGTTACCTGAGCCCCTATGTGCCCGTCCCCATGCTAAATGTTTCCCGTGCACCATCTTCCTGAATTGCTCACATTCCTTACATTAAGGAAGTAAGATTCTTATCCCCATTTTCCAGATGAAGAAGTGGCAGTGCAGGGAGGTTAAGCAACATGGACAGGGTGTCACACAGCCAAGAGAGGAGGCACTGGGATGCTGGAACACAGGACCCGCTGTTAGTGTCCAGGTGCATAGTCTGCCTCCCTCGTTGCCCAGCGGGGCAGAGGCCCAGAGACAGCAGGTAATTTGCCCAAGGTCACGCAGGAGACTGGCACTGAGGCCTCCAGACCTCCTACGGTTTCCCTCGTAGACGCGCTCTCCCCCAATTCCCCCCACCCCCGTCAAGCCACCACTCTTTACGCTCTTGGCCCCTCCAATCGCAGCTCTGCGCGAGGGGGCGCGCATCCCCCCACACCTCCACCCCTCCGCTGTCCGTCTGTCTGGGTGTCTACGCGGGCGCAGCCGTGCACCCCTCCCCAGCCTCCGGCCCTGCGTAAAGAGAGGCAAGCAGGCGGTCGCAGCGCCCGGCCCGCGCCCCACACCCGCAGCCGACAGACGGCAGCGCCTGCGCTCGCGCCCCCCCAGCTGGTGCGCGGCAGCCGCCGGGGCAAAGGCGCGTTGCCGGCCGGCAGCACAGCTCCTGCTCTCTCGCTGGCTCTCTGCGCTGAAGGGAAGCTAAGCCAGGAAGCCCCAGCAAGCCTACCCTTCAAAATGAAGAAGCTCCAGGGAGCTAAACTCCGAAAGGTAGGGCACGAGGTGGGGCTGGGGGCGCACCTGAGAGAGGGGTGCAGAGGCCCGCCCCCATCGAGGCCCCAGGAAGGTGGGGAGCGCACCCGGTCCCAGCTCAGAGCTCTGGGAGAGGCCGGGCCGAGCCGGATTGCACGGAGGGGCGGGGTCACGGTCTGTGCCACCCCATACCACCCCACCCCCATCTGAGGGTCGGGATGTAGTGTGATTGGGCCTGGGGTTCATTGGGCCGGGTCCTGCGAACAGGTGTCTTGCAACCCCAGGAGGCCGAAGGCAGGGGTGGCTGAGACCAGGCACCCACCCCTCTCCAATTCCCCTCCCATTTTCCCCAGGGGCTGGTGGCGGGGCGGGGGGCAGGGGGCGTGCGCGTTAGAATAACTGAGCACTAGCCTTGAACAGACAAATTTCAGGGTAGCTGTAGGTGGAGGCGTTGCCTGGTCCGCCTCTGGTTACTCTAAGCTGAAGCAGCCTCCGAGATCCAGCAGCGGCCCAGGCTTTCCGGCCCGCGCTCCGCCCCGCGGGGCCCACCGCCTGCTTCCCCCCTCCCCCGCCCCCACACTCCCTGCCTTCTCCTGGCAGATGTAGTGTTCCTGCTAAGACCCCAGGCTAACCCCCACTGCAGGGCAGAAGGAGGCAAAGGCAAGGAGTGAGGAACTTGGAGCCCCAAAGAATATGGGGGTGGGAGCTGGCAGGAGAGAGGCGGCCAAATCCTGGGGCTTTGGGCCCAGACCTCAGCGCCTTCCCACCTGGTCCTGTGGGGCTGGACCTCCCAGCCAAGTGGCATGGGCATGGGAAGGGAGAGTACTGGGGCAAGTTTTCTGGCTTTTGGCTTAGAAGTACCAGTCCCAGCCAAGGAGTCAGAACTCCAGGCTACTGTTTCTGCAGATGCCCCTTACTCTGTGGCAAGTCCATTCCCTAACCTGGACCATTGCCTGTCCATCCGCCGTGGCAGGGCACCACAGCAGGCTCCCTGTCACAGGTGCTGCTTGTAGGGCCTGGTGTTATTGACCACTCCCCTCCCCCAGGGACCTCCCCCATTTATTTAAGCTCTCTACCCTTGGGCAACTGCCTGGAACCGCTACGATAAGTGAGTCCTTTTTATTCCTGAGGTGAGTGACTTCTTAAGGCCATTTGTGGGTCTCGTGGGTCTGGAGTCCTGCCTGGTTCTTTTCCATCCTCCTCCTCTCTTCCTTTTCCTCTCTCTCCCCACAAGAACTCCTACCCCTCACTGCCCCAGGGCCACACATTATGTAAATAGCCATGTTTTGTGAAGGCTTATCTCCTCCAATCCCCCAACAATTCTGGGAGCTAGGTCTCATTATCCCACTTTACAGACAAGGAAACCAAGGCATAGAGGGGTGCAGCTTACGGCTTTCCTGAAGGTGGGCTGAGCAACCCAGGACCCACGGAGCAACGGATGGGGCCACCTAGCCTCAGGGTGCCCTCCCTTGGTCTGAAGAAGGGGCAGGGAGGCAAGATATAGCAGGTATCAGCAATGAGTACTGGGCTAAGAGGCGGAGGGCTGGGTCTTGGCCTTGCTCTGCCCCTAATTTACTGTTTGACCCTGGGCTCATCCCTTCCCCTCCCTGCAGCTCAGTTTCCTCATCTGCACAATGATGAGCCATTGTCTCTCTCGCCCTGAGGAAGGTGTGAGAGCCATAGCTTGGGTAGCGCCTGGTCACCTATATCTGCTGGTCCCTAAAAGAGGGGGTGCAGGTCTGCCAAACTCAGGTGTGTTTCTGCATGACTCTGGGTAGGGAGTGGGGGTTTCTGGGGCGGGAACTTCACACCCAGGTGGAAGTGCGAACTGAGTCATTAAGCTTCCGGCACTGCCCCTGCTTTCCTCCGTCTTCCGACTGGCTCTGTCTTCTCTGTTCCAGCCTCCTGGGACGCACTCCATGATGAGGTTAGGGAATCCAGGTGGGCTTCACATTGGCTCAGCTCCGTTAGGACCCCATCCCCTGCCCCAGGAGCAGATACAGGCTTCCCTCTGATTGGGGAAGGAGGGGAACAGAGAGCTGGCAGCATCCTGCTCTTGGAACTCTTGTCACCATGGAAACAGAGCTAGGACCCACTCTGTGAACATAGAAAGGGCAGCAGCTTCTCAGGAGGGATCAGAAGAACCTCATTATCGGGCTTTCCTGCCAGCTGGCCTGGATGGGGCTTGGGGATGTCACAGGGTGACAGGCCTTCCTCACCACCCAGTACCGGTGTCAGCCGGCTCTACCCCGTCCCTCCTGGAGCTTACCTAGGAGGTTCCAGAGGGTTGCTCCTCACCCAGCCAGTGAGGGAGCCTTGGGGAAAGGGGCAGGTTTCAGATAGGTCTGAGAGCTGCTGCTGCCCTAACCCCAGCATGGCCAAGATCACAGCTGAAGGACCGCCAGCCACGAAGTTGTTTCAACCCTGGGAGCCCAGTGACTTGGAAAGCAGCATTTTCATGCTCTTCATTATTGCCACCGCCACTCATGACCATGCCAGGCTATCGCAGTCCGATAGCCAGCCTCAGGCAGGACCACTCCCATGGTCATCACTGTCCCTGAGACTCAACCCAATACTGTTAGCCCATTTCTGCCACCAGAGCCTAGTGCACCAACCCTGTCACTACAGCCAGACAGCCCCAGTCCTGCAACACCTGCACTCTTCACCCCAGCAATGCTCATATGACAAACCCCCAGCAAAGCTTTCCCTGTCGCCACCTGATTTGTGTGTAGACACCTACTTGGTCCGGTGCCAGGAAGAGCAATTTTAAGAGAACACATGAGGTTTGTAGCAATTTCCTCAGCCTCTGTGTGTGAATCAGACCAGGTCCTTGACCACTGCAAGTGTCTCCAGTGACTCCTCTTTGCTGAATCTTGCCTCACAGATCAGAGCCAGAAGACTATCAGATGGAGATTGTCTAGACCTGCATTTCCCCAAGTATATGCTAGCAGGCCAGCTCCTTGAAACCCCCCTCTTTTTTTTAAAAGATTTATTTATTTTTAGAGAGAGGGAGAGGGAGGGAGAGAGGGAGAGAAACATCAGCATGTGGTTGCTTTTCATGCACCTCCTACTGGGGACCTGGCCCGCAATCCAGGCATGTGCCCTGACTGGGAATCGAACCAGCAGCCCTTTGGTTCACAGGCCAGCACTCCATCTACTGAGCCACACCAGCCAGGGCAGTGGAATCATTATTTTCCCCAGCCATTCCTCAGCAGGAAGCAGGGAGTCCTTTCTCTCTGAAAACCGTGGACATCATTTGATAATTCGCCTTCTTTGCAATTCCATTTTTTTCTGCCATACGGTAAGAGGCAAACAGGAAAGGTATGCCTGTCCCTTTCTCCTGACCCATTCCTAGAGTCACTTCTAGAGACAGCTATCAAAATTTTAGGTGGTCATCCTGGGATCTTTGGTCTTCTTCCCAGGCACTACACCCAGGCAGCCCGTGGACATGCTAACTCACATCACTTGAGGCCAAGATTCTAAGCAGCTGATCCATCTCCTAGCCCCCGCCTGAAGGGAGAGTGGCCAGTGGACTTCCCCACCCTCCTTGAGTCACAGGAGGGGCCCTTAGGGACAGCTGGCCTCCATTCGCCTCTGTGCATACATCTGTCCTCCAGTGACAGGAAGATTATGACTTTGTGAGATAGATCGGTGCTTAAGTAGTAACTTCCTGCCCAGGAACTAAAATGTACAGCCCTCTGTAGGCCCCCTTGAACATAAATCTAATCCCTCCTTCAGGGGAGCCCAGGGTCCCTTCAGGCCCTCTCCTGTCTTATGCTCAGGGATCCCAGCCCTTTCCTTTTGTCCTCATGTAACCGCTTTTCCTGAACAATCTCCAGTTTGGCCACCTGCCCTTTGGACACACTCCAAACTATCTGTGTCTTTCTTAAAAGATGGTGCCCAGAAGGGAGGAGCAAAACTTCAGCATTGGTGTTTGAAGACATGGGCTTTAACATGGGGAAGCTCTGGGCTCAAGACCTAATTCTCCCACTAGCCGACCTTGTAAAAGCCTCAGGTGTGTCGGGACTCCTCTTTGACCCTCGGTTTTCCCTGTAATTAAAATGGAGCTTAGATGAATACTTAGCTCACAGGGTTGCTTTGAGAATGAAATCGGGTAATGTGAGTAAAAATGTTTAATGCCATGAGCACATAGGAAGTGCTCAATACATGGTGACTGTCGTTAAGGTCATCGTCGTCGTCATCACCTTCAAAACAGTACCTTCCCTTGATTTGACCTCTGCATTAGCCAAACTAAAAGCAAGGTGGCTTTCTTAGTGCCTGAGCTACCCTGCTGGTCTCCTAAGTTTGCAGTCACTTAATACTTCGAGGAGCTCCTGCGGAGGGACCATGTGAGCCCAGCTGAGAGAAATTCATCATCTGAACCAAGAAAATAGGGCATTCATATAGCCCTGTTCAAGTCCCTAGGCTTGTATTGGTGGTCACAGTTCCAACCTGACCTTACCTTTCTCCTTCACCCTTTTGGTCTCTCTTATTGGTAGCCTGTCACCCCAGACCTGCTGATGACCCCCAGTGACCAGGGGGAGGTAGACCTGGATGTGGACTTTGCTGCTGACAGGGGGAACTGGACAGGCAAACTGGACTTCCTGCTGTCCTGCATCGGCTACTGTGTGGGCCTGGGGAATGTCTGGCGCTTCCCCTATCGAGCCTACACCAACGGAGGAGGTATGGGCCTGAGCTCACAGGCCAGGTGATGGGTCAAGGCTCCAGCAGACTGAGGTTTGAAGTGGCCTTAGCCACCGTCTCCTATTTGACCTTGAACAGAGTTAGTTGAAAGTGGTTCCATAGCAACCTGGGGCTAGAAAGAGGGAGCTCACCAGCCTTGTCCCTTTTCATCACCCAGGCCCCTCCTCCCTCTCCAGGTCCCAGTGTGGGTACCCACACAGTGAGCCCTAAGCACTGGAACTTCCTGGGCCCTGAGTGATGGGCAGGGGCCTGCCTCTCCTTCGTGGTAAAGAGCTGTATCTGCCTGTCTGTATTCTCAATATTCTCCCCACCTCCACCCCCCACCTCCTCTAGAACCTTGTTCTATCAATAATGCCTGCTCACGAATCTTCGATCTGTCTTCTGCTCCCAGTTCCTTCCATTGTGACTGAAAACACAGAGTCTCCCATCTTAAACAAATTCTCTGTTGTCCCTGCTTCTCCATCAAGTGACTGTTCTAAGTCTCGTTAACAATAGCTGGGGTTGAGCACTCACCATCTGCCAGCCCTAGGCTTAGGGCTTTCCAAGCCTGTCTTAATTAACCCTGAAGACAGCCCGCCTGGGTGGGCACCATTGTCCTGATAAGGAAGCCGGGGCTTGGAGAGGCCAGGTTCCTTGCCCAAGGTCATACAGTGGCCAACCCAACATCCCACCCCAGGACTATCTTCTGCAGTGCCAATGCACACCCACCAACACTCCATATCGCTACCAAACATGTTCAAGAAACACATATTGGCAGGATGACAGGAATCCAAATAAAACTAGAGGAAGCAAGGACAGATGAATTGATGCGGCCAGGAGGCAGAGGACTGGAGCTGGCTTTGAAAGCTCCAGGAACTTCATACCATCCACAGTTCTCCCGGCTCCCACCCTCACCCCGCCCCCCACTTCCTGACTCTTTCCCTCTGTATGCTGACCTCATTTTTTCCTGGGACAGTTCATCCTTGCAGTTGGGGTGGCCAGAGACAAGTCTGGAATGACTTCATCCTCAGAACTGCTGTCTCTGAATAAATCTATTTAGAATTGCAGAGAAGGTCTCTAATTGGCCTGACCTGGGATATGTGCCCATGAAGAGGTGGGCAGGGGTTGGCTGATGTGATCGGCAGCCCCCCCAGAGCCATATGGTGGTGGGAAGGTCTCTAAAGGAGTTGGCTCCCAATATGAGAAGAAAGGAGGAAGGGATGTTGGGCACATGGGACCACAGGTGGCAGCCATGACCATCTGAAGTGACAAGATGGGGATGGGAAAGGCCGATAGATAGGAGTGATGATTTCTACACTGAGGAGTTTGCACTTTCTTCAGCAGGGAATTCACTCATTCATTCATTCATCTGTTCATTCACTCACTCAGTGTCTGCTCTGAGCCCAGCCCTGCTCTGGGCACTGGGGCTACAGAGGCGTGTGAATCCCCCCTGCCCTCCCCTTGGCCCTCAGTGATTGATGATTAAAAAAAGAAGAAGGAGAAGGAGAAGATAGCCCCGAGCCACACGAGAAATGCTTTCCTCAGGTCGCAAGTGGTGTCCACCAGTCAGGGGAAGGGCAAGGCTGGAGCTGGGCTTTGTCGGGCGGGGGGGGCGGGGGGGGCCTGACCCACGGAGACCCAGCCCACCCTTCCTCCTCCTCACAGGTGCCTTCCTTGTGCCCTACTTCCTCATGCTGGCCATCTGTGGCATCCCCCTCTTCTTTCTCGAGCTCTCTCTGGGCCAGTTCTCCAGTCTGGGACCCCTGGCTGTCTGGAAAATCAGCCCCCTCTTCAAAGGTGAGATCTCAGCGATCCCTAGGGTGGCCTAGGCCTGGGGCAGGCAGGGTGGTTGCCCTCTAACCTCCAGAAAGGGACAGATTCCCAGAGGAAACATAGCCTGGCCCGCAGACGGGCTTGGCCTAAGGGCAGCCCCTGTCCCTCACGCCAGGTGCCGGCGCAGCCATGCTGCTCATCGTGGGCCTGGTGGCCATCTATTACAACATGATCATTGCCTACGTCCTCTTCTACCTCTTCGCCTCCCTCACCAGCGACCTACCCTGGCAGCACTGTGGCAACTGGTGGAACACGGACCTCTGCCTTGAGCACAGAGGCTCCAAGGATGGCAACGGGGCCCTGCCCCTCAACCTCACCGGCACCGTCAGCCCCAGCGAGGAGTACTGGAGGTCTGGGGGGGCCCACGCCCTGTGGGGTCGGGGGGAGGGAGGGAATGAACCCGCATCCCACAGGGGCCCAGCCTGCACCTCAGAGGTGCCAGTGTTCGGTGGACTCTAGGTTCTAATCCCAGCTCTTCATCTGACCAGCTCTGTGACCTTGAACAATTTATTTGGCTTCAGATGCTTTATCTTTCAAGTGAGTATAACAATAGTATTTCAGAGGGCAGCCATGAAGATTAGAGAAAAGAAAGCATGTAAATTTTGCCATTCAGCCTGGTGGATAGCAGGTGCTCAATAAATGCAAGCTGACAATGATCATGGGGATGAGGGTGAGGATAATGACAGTAACAGTAATCTTTTGGAGCCTCAGTTTCCACCTTTGTAAAAGGGGATGATAATAGTCCCTACTTCATAGGACATCATCTGGTCAGTCACTCATTCATTCACTTACTCATTAAGTAATTCATTCTTTCAATCAATATTTATTGAGCAGTGACTGTCATTAGTAGATAAAGAAGGTAACGTCAGCCAGGACCACAAAGTAAGGTCCATCTCTGGTTAGATTAATAGGAGAGAGAAGACTATGGTAGAGGAAGGGATTGTTCTCATGTTCCTCATGAGAATTACACAAGGTAATGCAGGTAAAACCCTTATCACAGAACCAGGCATATTGTGCGCCCCCATGAATGGTAGGTGTCAAGACGTCACTACTCATCAGGCTGTCCCAAAGCCACACTTTATAGCTGAGAAAACTGAGAAGCTTGCTCAGTACTTGGTGAAAAAGGCAGCACTGGAACCAAGTTAGCCTGATTCTTAATCAGGAACATTCCAGAGTAGCCTGCTCTCTGGGTAGGGACCATTGCTTCACCAGAGGACACAGACCACATACCCCCAAATCTCCACCTGCCACAGGCTGCTCTTGGGAATCTTCCCCCAAGTGGACCCCATGGCTTGAAATATTTTAGTCTCCAACCTACAGTTATTATACAGTTCATCCATTCGTCTGTCTAAAGTCCACCCAAAGTATGTGTACCTGCCGAGGAGTATGTCTGACTGGTGGGAAAGAATGAGCTTCGGTCTGTAACGTAAAGCCAAAAAATGTGGCACAGGGTCCAGCAGCTGCTGGGGTCTCCATAGAAACACCACGACCCACTGCATCAGTGGGAGTGCAGGCAGAAAGCAGACAGTACTCTCACCAGGCTTCAGCAAAGGGAGTTTAGCAGAGGGACTTTACAGAGGTGAGGGAATGCACACAGAGAGGTGAGGCACAAGGAATTAGCAAGAGGGTCGGTCATCACAGCCCTGAGCCAAGGAGACAAGCAGAGAGACTGGTGTTACTGGAACCAGGGAGATTTGGAGCCTCAGAGGAAAGGTTGCCCAATAAGAACTTGATTTGGAAGAAGGCAGTCAGAACCAGGCCTACAGACGGTGTGCTTGCACGCACGTGTGCATATGTGTATGGATGTGTGTGTGTGCGCAAATACCCCGACTCCTCACTCCTCCCACCCTCCAGTCTCCTGCTGTTGCCTCCCACTAGCCAAACCCAAATGGAAATGGAAGAGGAAGGCAACCTGGGCAATGGGGTCTGTGGAGGTCAGCCTCCTGGGTGCAGAGCTGGTCAGAGGACGGACCGGGATCAAATGGAAACTAGCCAGGACTGCCTCGCAGGCTGGCCATGGCTTTCCTCCTATCAGTGGAGCGTGGCAGCGCGACCAGAGGACAATCAGACCTTCGTCTCCCACAGCCGCTACGTCCTGCACATACAAGGCAGCCAGGGCATTGGCAGCCCTGGGGAGATCCGCTGGAACCTCTGCCTCTGCCTGCTACTCGCCTGGGTCATCGTGTTTCTCTGTATCCTCAAGGGTGTGAAGTCCTCAGGCAAGGTGAGACCTGGGACGCCCCTGAGGCCTGAGGTGCTGGGAGGGGTGAGGGCTTCCTGGAGGAGGCAAGGTGTGGACTAAACCCAAGAGGATGAGTAGGCTTCAACTGGGAAGAAGGGAAGGGAAAGGGCACAGAGCTGGGGATGGGGGTCGCTGCTGGAAGAAAGGTGTGGAGATAAGGATGGGCAGTTGGCTAGGCTGGTTAACTAGACTAGAAACTTGCCAAGGGCCGGACCCATCTGTTTTTCAAGTTTGTACCCTTACCCAGTGTTTGGTACTTCGAAGGGGCTCCGCAAAAGTTTCTTGAATGCTTTGAGGCTGGTTATATGAGTCAGAGCTCTTTGAGATGCCAGTGACCAGAACAGTTGTCACACTCAATTGGAAAGTCCAGAGGGTGTGCTTCAGGCATGGCTGGATCTAAGGGTTCAAGTAATGTTATTAGGAATATAGTTCTCGCAGCCTCTCAGCAGTGCTTTTCTCTGGAGAGGCTTCCTTCTTGGGCTTCATTCTTCATGCAGTTGTCCCAGCAGCTCTGGGCTACACCGTACCTGTTTAGTGGAGGATTCTCCCTTTCCCCAGTTTGCAAAATCCTAAAAGTGAGTCTCACTGGGTAAGCTGGGTTGCAGTACCAATCCCTGCATCGGTGACTGTGGCCAGGATGGTGGAGTGCTGGGCCTGGGTCACAGGCCCACCCCCAGAGCTAGGAATGAAGTCAGCCCAGCTAGGGAAAGTCAGGGGACTGTTATCTGAAGAAGGTCAATGAGATATTGAGCAGACAAAGCCACCGGTATCCACTGTAGGTTATAAAGGGCAGGGAGGCCATAAAGCTATTTCAGAAGGACTTGGAAACCTGAATGGTTTACTTAATCATTTATAAATTAGAACTTGTCCCTCTACAAAGTGCCCAGAAGTGTTGTCCACTTGGAAGAGAACCATTAAAAGAAAGACTATGAAGCCAGAGAAGAAAGCATTTAGTAACTGTAGTGCAAGCCAAGGCAGTGAGGACCCGGGACTGGATGGCGTCTGCTGAGGGTGTGGCTGGAGGTTTGGGAATGGGCAGAGACGGGGCAGAAGGGAGCCTGGGAATGTGCAATGTCTGATGGTCATGCTGGCTGATGACCTCGTGGGGCGGGTTTGCTAGGGACAGTGGACATGAGAGGCGGGAGGCTCTTCTAACCTCCAGGAGAGGTGCAATGGTGGCCTGGACTGGGCCACAGGGGAGCTGGAGGGAGTGGATGGATTTGGGACAGCCTTGGGAAGCAGTGACAGGACTTTGCTGATGGGATCAATGCATGGAAGGTTTGAAGGATCAGGGTGGGGGGTGGGGGAAAGGAAGCGTCATAGGTTGATGGCTGTTCCCAGCTTGGGAGTAAACTGGGGATTTCTAGAAGAAGAGCAGGCCAGAGGAAGTCACCCTGCCTTCCGTCCCCACTTGCTGCCTCTCAGGTGGTTTATTTCACGGCCACGTTCCCCTACCTCATCCTGCTCATGCTGCTGGTCCGTGGAGTGACCCTCCCAGGGGCCTGGAAGGGCATCCAATTCTATCTCACCCCGCAGTTCCACCACCTGCTGTCTTCCAAGGTGAGGCCCTTGGGGCTTGGGGTGCAGAGCAGGGGGTCAGGCCTGAGCTGGGAAATGGAAAGATGGATCGTCGGGGAAAAGAGTGGGCAGGAATCCCCCACGTGGCGAGCCCCCAGTACTAGGCACTGTGCTCAGCACTGTCTTTTTCATTAATTGTTCTTGACAATCCTGTGAAGTAGACATTATTCTCCCATTTTACAGAGGAAAAAGCTGAGGCCCAAAAGAGTCAGAAATCAGCTTCTGGTCACACAGCTAGGAAGTGGCAGACCTGGGATTCTAACCCAGATCTGTCTGACTCCACACCCCAAGGGGGGCCTTAGTAAAAATAATGGTCACAACAACGGTGCTGATGGCTGTCATTGCTTATTTATGGACAAATGACTGTGGCTAACTGGCTCTTAGCACTTTGCATGTATGTAGTCATTTAACCCTCCCCACCACCCTGTTCCTGTCCCCTCGTGGCAAGAGGGGCTGAAGCCCAGAGAGGTGAGGCGGCTTGCCCAGGCCAGACAGCTGGAGAGTGGGAGGGCCTCAGTCCAAATCCAGGTCCCTCTGCCTCCAGGAAGGAAGTACAGGGCTTGCACAGTCTTGTCGTCCACATGAATTTACTGAAAAACTCACATGAGGAACTAACTACTTCCTTCAGAACAAGACCAAGCTTAGAGATTACCTTCTAGATCCTAGATGGGGAAACTGAGGCCCAGCGAGGCAGAGTGTAAGTGTGGAAGCTGGGTTTGCTCCCAGCCCATGTCACTTGTGAGCCAGGCCCTGCCGCATGCCGTCCCTGGACCGATGGACCAGCTCTCCCCCCACCTCCTTCCTCCTGTTTCCTTGGCGCTCTGACGCCACATGTGCCAGCTGCTTCTCTTTGCCCTCCGTCTGCACCCTTCCTGCCACAGGTGTGGATCGAAGCCGCCCTTCAGATCTTCTACTCCCTGGGTGTGGGCTTCGGGGGTCTCCTCACCTTTGCCTCCTACAACACGTTTCACCAGAACATCTATCGGTCAGTGCCACCTGCTGGACCTCAGGGCCAGAGCTGGGAGGAGCGAGGCTAACCGGGGAGGGCCTGGCAGCCTGAGGCTTACCCAGCCTGCACCTGGGCTTCTCTCGGCAGAGACACCTTCATCGTCACTCTGGGCAACGCCATCACCAGCATCCTGGCTGGCTTTGCCATCTTCTCCGTGCTGGGCTACATGTCTCAGGAGCTGGGTGTGCCCGTGGACCAGGTCGCCAAAGCAGGTGGGCAGGCTGCCCGGCCCCGGTGGGCGAGGGTGTGTGTCGGGGGCTGGGAAAGCGAACCTGTGTGTGGACCAGCAAGGCTGTGGATGGGTCTGTGGGTACATGCGTACGCGTGCGTGCACGTGGGCACAGGTGAACGTGTCTTAGTTGGTCTCTGGGTGGCTGTGTGTAAACGAGTGTGCCTTAACCTGTGTCTGGAGGTAAATGAGCTTCTGTAAGAGATTGTCTGTGTATTGTCACGTCTTAGTAACTTGCTTGTCCAGATAAATCACATGCTGTATCGAGATGTCTGTGTGCAAGTGAATCAGTGGTGTGACTGATCTTGTGAATCAGTGTCTTGCGCTTTATGTGTGTTAGTGGGATTGTTTGTGCAAATGGCTGTGTGCATAAGTGTAGTCAACTGAGGCGTTATATTTGGGTCCCATGTTTATTCATGAACTCATTATTAATTCATTTATTTTATCAACTTACATTTACTGAGAGTTGACAAAGGTACTGGCGTGTGTCCTAGGAGTCAGGAAAGTCCCAGAAGTCTGCAGTTAGTGGGCACCTTGGGGTTTGCCCAAGTGGATGGAAGCGACCGTGTGTGTCTCAGTGCGTGTATGGGGCCTGCTGTGGGCCCCAGGCTGCTGACCCCGTGTGCCCTTGGCCCAGGCCCTGGCCTGGCCTTTGTCGTCTACCCGCAGGCCATGACCATGCTGCCTCTGTCACCCTTCTGGTCCTTCCTCTTCTTCTTCATGCTGCTGACTCTTGGTTTGGACAGTCAGGTAAGCCTTGTCCGTGCCAGGGGCACTTCTTGGCCTGTGTGATGTGTGTGCTGTGTGTATCTCTGTGTGTGAGATGTGTACCTGTGTGTGTCTGTGTGTGATGTGTGTTTCTGTGTGCGTATTTGTATGTGTCTCTGATGTGTGGGATGTTTGTGTGTGTCTGTGTGTAGCTGTGTGAGTGTGTATGTGATAGAGGCGGAACTCTGACCCCCTCCCTCCCCTCCCCTCCAGTTTGCCTTTCTGGAGACCATTGTGACAGCTGTGACGGATGAGTTCCCGTACTACCTGCGACCCAAGAAGGCCATGTTCTCAGGGCTCATCTGCGTGGCCATGTACCTGATGGGGCTGGTCCTCACCACTGACGTGAGTGGCTTTGCAGGGCAGGTGGCTGGCAGGTGACTGGGAGGACACCTGTAGCAATGTCCGTGGCCAGACTGTGCATTCCCCGAGCCACCCATTTCTTTGACCTCTTCAGAAGGAACCCAGACCGCCCCAGACCCTCTCTCCCAAGGGCCAGTTTGGCTGGTGACCCAGTGTCCTGGCTTTGGAGTCTGAAAGATTTGAGTTCAAGCCTCGTTCCTGAACTTGCTGAGAGAGCTCAGGACAAGTGGCTTCACCCCCCTGAGCCGGTTTTCCAATCAGTAAAATGGGGGTCTGCATCTAGGGCTGCAGTGAGACTCAAATAAGGCGATGCGCACGCAGGGCTTGGCAGGTAGACAGCGGTGCGCTGTCAGCAGTTTGCTCTCCGCGCCAGCCCGGCCGCTTCCTGCCTGGGGAAGGGACTGCAGCAGGGAGCCAGGCCGTGGCGAAGGGACCCCAGAGCTGTGACTTATATTCCAGGGGGGCATGTACTGGCTGGTCCTTCTAGACGATTACAGCGCCAGCTTCGGGCTAATGGTGGTGGTGATCACCACGTGCCTCGCTGTCACCCGGGTATACGGTGAGAGGGCCCGGGGGAGGCGGAGATGAAGCTCCCCACAGTGGGAGACGGGAGTCCACGCTGGAGACCCCAGCAACTGGGTCCCTGGTCCCAAGGTCCAGGGTTTTCGGTGGGGGCCATTGGGTGGAGGAGGGGCTGCTGGCACACGTGGGGCCTGTGGGCGGGGCCTGTGGGCGGGGCCATCCTCCTTTCCTCCCTGGCGCAGGCATCCAGAGGTTCTGCAGGGACATCCACATGATGCTGGGCTTCAAGCCGGGCCTCTACTTCAGGGCCTGCTGGCTGTTCCTGTCTCCAGCCACGCTCCTGGTAACAGGGGTGGGAGGGAGGGCCGCTGGCTGGGGACCCAGGGCTGACAGCAGGGCCCCTCTGGGCATTCAGTCTGGCAGGGCTGCCTTGGCCCAGGATGGACCTCTGTCAGAGCTCAGGGGTGGGGTGGGGTGGGCCCCAGGATCAGCTCTACTCCTCTCCCCTTTGATGCCCCCAGCTTTTATATCTGTGCCTGGCCTAGTCCTGAATTTGGTTGGCAGAATGAGTGGGGCTGTTCCAGGCCTCAGGCCTTAGGTCTGGGGCTGTGAGGCTTTCCTCTCTCAGCCTTGCCGGGAGCAGGCCGGGGACAGACCGTCTATGAAATTACGGTGTTTCAGAGCTGGGCTGTCCCAGGCCTGGGCACTGGGTGAGCTCAGAGCAGAGCTAGATCAGACCTTGCCAAGGCTCCAAAATAAACATGGACGATCTCAGGTTCTGGTACCTTTTAGGGCTGGGCTATCCCAGACACTGGGTATCCCTGGGCTGGGCTTTCTCAGGCCTTAAGGTAGCTAAGGCCTGGGCTATCTTAAGCCCTGGGGCCAGCCTAAGGCCCTCTATGATACTGGGAGCCCCCTACCTGCAGGCCCTGCTGGTGTATAGCATCATCAAGTACCAGCCCTCCGAGTATGGCAGCTACCGCTTTCCAGCCTGGGCGGAGCTGCTGGGCATCCTGATGGGCCTGCTGTCCTGCCTTCTGATCCCGGCTGGCATGCTGGTGGCTGTGCTTCGAGAGGAGGGCTCGCTCTGGGAGGTGAGTCGGCCGCGCCCCTGCCTGCTCCTGGCCCTCCCAACCTGTAGCCTGGCCCCAGGCCCACCTGCTAAAACAGAAAACATTTGTACCAGCACCTCATCCAGGGCCTTACAGGTTTCTTTTAACCAAGCTTCTTTTAAGAGCAGTTTTTCTAACCAGTAGCCTGAGCTGTGAGTCAGCTCAGAGCCAGTTGGGCTGAGATAGGCTTGGCAGACCTGCCCTGCGGCCGCTCACATCATGCAGGGCCCCTGGGGGGCTCAATCCAAAGACCACCAATGTCAGCCAATGCCTGTTTGTCTTGGGGAGGGGACACGGGACTTGCCCAAGATCCCACGGTGAGTAAGGCAGGGGTCAGGACTTGAACTCTGGTCATCAGCCCAGAACTTCGCTTTAGAACTCAAGGTCAGAAGGCAACACTGAGGGACCCCAAAGAGGCAGGCTTTCACACTCCTCCTGTGTCCAGGAGCCCTGCTGTGGCCCCCAGGTGACCTCGGAAAGGGATGATGTCATGAGCCCTCCAAATGGCCAGGACCTTCTGGAGACACCTGCAGGGGGAGCAGTGACCTTTGGTGGGCCCATGGGCTTGCTGTAACGCTCTGTGATCACGGAGAGCTCCTGCCCTTCTCTGAGCCTCAGGGTCCTTTCTTTATACTGGGCCCCCACCTCTGAGGCCATGGGTGTGGAGTCTTCTGGTGGTAAGAAGCTGTCATCATGAGCCTTCTGACCCCAGAGAGAGCCTGGGGACCCCTCCTCCTGCCCCCACATCCCATCAGAGGTGTGCGGGATCCAGCTAGTACTGTCTCGTGAGAGCTGATTATTAAATAGTCAGGAATGTTGTGAGCCGGTCGTTAAACCATTCATAGCCTGAGAATGACACTGGTGGGAATATTTGCACCATTGAAATCAGCTACAAATCAGGTCTCCTGCACCCTCCATCCCCCAAGTTTGCTACCAGCACACTGCTGCCCCCACTCCACATACAGCTCCGCTGGCCCTCAGCTGCCCCTCACCCCACCTTCATGTCTCCACCTGGACAGAGAGAGGCTCAGAAGTGGATTGTGGGCACTTCTCTTAGTCCGGACACTACTCGGCCTCCAGCTGCTGTGTGACTGGGGGCGAACCCTTCGCCTTTTCTGAACCTCAGCAGCCCCACCTGTGCCACTACTAAAAACTCGTCTCCTTCCTTGAAAGCCAGGGTGTCTGAAAAGGGAAGGAGGAAGGGGGGTTGCCAGGCGAAGGGCTCCAGCACCGCCCCCCCACCGGAAGCTAGCTCGTGGTCCCCAGGCCTTGGTGTGCCCCCTGACTGCTCTGCTGCCCCAGTGGCTCACGGCCCGTTGGAGAGGCATGTTGTTGGGGGTGACGGACACTGCGGGGGGTCATCGCCCAGCTCCAGAGTGCCACCTTCAGAGACCAGGGCTTCCCGCACCAGCAGAGACAGGAGGATCAGTATCTAAATCTCAGGACAGAGCATTCCAGGCAGGACGTTAGGGCAAAGGCCCTGCGGTCGGAGGGGCTGGCATGTGTGAGGACAGCAAGGAGGTCCACAGGATTGGATCAGGGAGGGCTAAGCGAGAGCGACGGGAGCTGAGGTCAGGAAGGTGGACAGGGGCCAGGATGGGGCGGCCGTGGTGAGCACTTAGGATTTCATTCCAGGTGAGATGACAGGCCATTGGTAGGCTCCTGAGCAGTGGGGCACGATGCTCTGCATGGATTCTACTAAGTGTCCCCGTGCTTTTGGGTGCTGAGCTATGCTGCGGGCGTTGCACACACTCTCTCCCGTGCATCTGTACCCCATGGGCTCCACTTAACGTTGGTTGAGTTTCCTCCTAGAAGGGCCTGGGGCCCTTCTCCCTGGCAGGGCAGAGGGCTTGGGGAACGTGGTTTGAGGAAGCAGGAACCCTAGAATGTCCGGGCTTTGTCACCATCTTAGCTCCCTCCTTCCATGGAAACTGGTCTCCGAGAGGAAAAGGTCAGACATCAGTCACACTGAGGCCAAGGGTCAGATACTTGGAAGGTCAGCGGTAATTCCCTCCTGAGTTGTCCTGGCTCTTTTCCCAATGCTGTCGGCTCCTTAGGGCTCAGCGTTTGGTGGGGGGACCCAGGGTGGACTCCTGCATTGACTGCCATGCAGTCATAACCGCAGCCACCATTTGCTGGGCCTTACTCTGTCCCCAGCAGCCTGCATAACCCTAGCATGACATCATGAGTCCCGAGTTACAGATAAGGAAACAGCTTAGACCCTGTGCCCAAAGGCCACCCAGCCCATAAGTGGCAGAGCAGGAGTCTCACCCAGGCATGTGACTCTCTCCCTGAGGCGAGTGACACTGCCCTCATCCCCAAGGTTGTTGCGAGGACTAATCCAGTGACGTGGGAAGGCCTTTGCCAGGTGCCTGGCCCCAGGAAGCATTCCTGGAACATTGGCTGTTTACACTGCCATCTTTGCTCTGCTGCAGAGGCTCCAGCAGGCCAGCCGGCCGGCCATGGACTGGGGCCCGTCGCTGGAGGAAAACCGAACAGGCATGTACGTGGCCACACTGGCCGGTAGCCAGTCGCCCAAGCCGCTGATGGTGCACATGCGCAAGTACGGGGGCATCACCAGTTTCGAGAACACTGCCATTGAGGTGGACCGCGAGATTGCCGAGGAGGAGGAGTCTATGATGTGAGGCAGAAAGCAGATGGACGGGTGGTCTTGCCTCCCTGCAAAGGCAGCTGTACCCTCTGGGATTCTGGGAGGTCTGAGGTTGCAGGAGGTTGCCGTGGTGAAGCAGTCCCCAATGCAAGTCCTTCTTTGTGACCTCTCACTCTCTTGAAATCTGTCTACCCCCTACATGCGTGTACACACACACACACACACACACACATTAGAAAGCTGAGAATGACCCAGCTCAGCCCTTGTTTCGCAGATGGAGAAACTGAGGCCAGGGAGGAGGACTTGCCTGATGTACCGTGGCAGAGGAGACTGAACCCCGGGCCTCTAGACCAGCCAGGTCCCTTTCTCATGTGGCAGCTGGCACCACCCTCTCATCTGTGTGCAGGGCCCAGGCCCCTTCCTTTTCTCAGGGAGCCTGCCCCCCACCCCCACCCTTCAACACAGCCAGAATCTTGAGCTGGGCAGGGACACTCAGGGCGTCCTGAGGCCCACCAGGCCCCAGGCATCAAGGTTTAGCAAGTCAAGTCAGAGAAAGACCCCTGTGTATTCAGGTGCGCAGGCCAGGTTTCCTGAAGGAGGTGGGGCCTGGGCGCTCTGGAGAACAGACAAGCTTGGAAAGAGAGGAGGAGGAGGGCAGGGTGAGGAAAGACCTCTTGGTGAGGGGCTGACCTAGCCGAGGCATGGAGATCCAAATGTAGCCTCTTCCTCCTCCTCCGGGGCCAGCAGGAGGCTGTCGCCTGGGCCAGAGACCAAGGGCATAGGAGCAGGAAGAATAGGGGGAGAAGCAGTTACCAGGTTGCATACAACCGGGTTCGAGGAGGAATGAAACCTGCTGGGGAGGGGGAGTTGGGGACATGGGGTGGGCAGGGATTCGCATGATCCGTTTGTGCTTTAGGTAGAATGCTCTGGGTCAGTGAGCAGCGTGGATGAGAGGGGACCAGATGGAGGGGAGGGGCCTGTGGAGGACAGTCAAGAGGGGCTGGCGGCCCAGGCCAGGGTGATGGAGGTGGGGGTAGGGAAAGAAGGGAGGCCCTGTATTTCCGCTCAGGGCCCCCTGCCCCCCTCGCCGCCCCATGTAGGGAGCCCTGGGCATGACTGCGACAGAGGGGAGAGATGCCCATGCCCAACATGCAGAAGCTATGGAGATGTTAATGAGGGGTCCTAATCAAGACCCAGGGTCCCTCTCTTCCCTTCCCCCTTGTCCCGGTGGTCCTCACTGTGTGCTCCAGCTCCAGGCACTGCTGGGAAATCAGCCTTGGCTACGGATGACCAGGACGACTAGGAAACTTGGGGATGGTCCACACATACGGCTGACTGGTCTTAGTGCTGCCCGCTGGGCTCCAGGGTATCTGGGTGCCTGGGCCCAGGCAGGAGGGCGGGTGGAGACAGAGAGCAGAGGGCAGCTGACACCCCAGGCCTGGAGCTGGAAGCCTTGGTATCTTCAACTCCCAGGCACAGAAGGGGCTGCCCTGGGGTCCCTCCTTCCCTGAGAGATGAGGGTGAGTGTGAACATGCCTGCTCAGGACTCCAGCACACGGTGATCTCCATGGGGGCCTAGGCCAGCCTCTGCGCGCGTCTCTCTCCTGGTGTCTCCCCAACCCATCTGTGTTCTGCTGGTTTATTGTTAATAAAACCCAATGAGGTCATCCTCTTTCCCCTGTCTCCTTCCTGCCGGGAGCCACGAGGTGGGCAGCACAGGGCTTTCCAGCTCCCATTGGACAGATAAGGAAACTGAGGCTCAGCTGCCCCATGCACTGGCTCTCCTGGCTTCCAACACCTTGTCCCTCTATGGCAGTGGTGCATGGGTGGGGCTGAGGAAGGATGTTGAAGAAGATGAGGAAGGTCCTTAAAGACCACGTAGTTCCCCATTATGCATATGGACAAGCCGAGGCCCACTGAGGGGAAGAGACTTGGTCAAGGTTACTCAGCTGAGGCAGGCAGAGCTGGGGACAAACCAGGGTATGCCAGCATGCCCGACTCCCTTTCCAGCTGTTCTCCCGCCTTTTCTGCAGGTGAAGCTGGAGCTGGAAAACCAGCGTTGGGAGGAGCCTAGACTTTCCCAGGCTGGAAGAATTCCCTGGTTCTCCCCACCCCCTCCTGGCCGGACCTTGCCATATAAAAGAGCCCCAGAGCCTTTCAAATGCGAGGCCCAGGTGTTTGCAAAGGCTTTGATTGGGGGTGGAAAGGAAGGGCCTGCATGCTGCATATTTCGGATATTAATAAATTTCCCCTAACAAAGGGCCGGCCCCCCTCCCACCCCTCTTGGGGCTTTAGTGGGGGGAGAGAGATGGGTTTGCTAATTTGCAGAGGATGTAAGAATGGACCTCACAATTCAAGGTGCTTCTTCCCACACCCAGGGGGTAGGTTCCAGCCTTGCTCACAGAGCCCCTAGCGGCAGCCCTGAGAGTGACCCTGTCCCTGTGCCTCTGTCCCTGGCTCTCCCTGCTAGCACTAGATCAAACCCCAGGCCCGGGACACCATAGCCTTCTATGCACCCTTCGCACAGCTGCATCTTGGGAGTCAGGAACGGAGAATCCTAGAAGTCAAGGCTTCTGCCTGGATTCTGAGTCTGCGGCTGGCAGATCCTAGGTGTCTGTGGACCGCCCCCAGCTTCACCTCCCCCTGACTCACCTCCCTGCCTTACTTCCTCCTGCCTCTCCTTCTGCCTGCTCACCACCCTGCAGCCAGGCCTGCCGTTCCTGGACTGCCCGCCCTGGCCCAGTCTTCTGGGCTGTCCTGCTCGTCCCATTTCTGCTGCTCCCAGACAGCCCATCCTATCGCACCATCCTTCCCTCCCTCTGCTGCCCGTACCATCTCCCAGTTGCTCCCAACACAGTCCTTTTATTGACTCCTGGTTCAGAACAGACCCCAGCCAGGTCCCACCTGCAGTGGGGGCTGACTAGGGACCAGGGACCCCCAGCTAGAAGACTCCATGACAGCAGAGTAGGCACCCAGAAGGAATCACAACCCTGTCTGGGGTAGAAGCTCAACCAGGAATCCTAGACTGCCCTGCCAGGTGATAAAACCTGGCGTCTTCAGGACCAGGCTGGAATCCAGGGGTGCAAGGCCGCAGGTGTGAGCAGGAGAGTAAGTGGCAACTAACTGTTAGTATTAGAGAGACAACAGGGGTGGCGGGGACTGTGGTGAACTGGCAACGAATGCAGGTTGCAAGATATGTAGGCTGTTTAAGAGAAGTTGGAAGTCTGAGCTTTTATGAGAAATTTCCCATTTTTAAACACGAGCAACAGATTCAAAAGATGTAAACCAGCATGGGTCCAATAGGGCCTCCTGTCAGCCTTTCTTTGCATTCACAGGGGATTGGCAGCCCGAGGGCAGGGCATGCCCCAGGTCCCACGTGAGAATGTACTGCCGCTGAGGGCAAGCCTACAGGCTTCCCACCCTAACTCAATGCTCTGCTCTCCTCAGCTAATCTCTGTGTTGACCTTGAGAGGCTGGTGGGGGACCTTGGGAGGCAGCATCTGGGCCTGGCTGGGGTGTGATGGAGGGCAGCCTGGGGCCCTTCGTTCCTGTCCTGGGACTCATCAGAGAAGGTGTTCTCTTGGGCAGTGCTGGGAAGCACTGATACAGGGCCCTGGACCATCTGTAGTCACTTTCAACCTATGATTGGAGAGCAAACATGAGGGGGGTGGGACAGAGAGGGGAGGGGCATTTTATCATTAGAGTCAGCCATATTCCCAAGGTCAAGTGAGGGTCAAAAAAAAACAAAACAGGGGTGACAAGGGTTAGTGTTTGATCCTTTGTAGCCTGTGCCCCCTGTGTTCCCCGCCACTGCCCCAGTTCATCCTTACATAGTGTCCTTACATAGTGTCCTGAGCAAACCTAGGCTCCTGACCCAGTGTCCTCCCCATCCGCCCATGGGAATCCTGGCCTTTCTTTGAGGCCTCAGCCCTACGCCTGGTGAGCCCTGACAGCCCAGCCAACATTCTCAGAGCACTTGCCCTCGCATCCTTCTGAGACACCCCCATTTCATTTCCAGGTGGTTAAGACTTGTATCATGCTCCTTGGACACCAGGGGGCTTGGGGTGGGGGGTTGCAGGCTGCTCCGTCTCACAGACCTGGGTTCATTCCCAGCTCTTCCCCTCTCTGACAGTATGTCCTTGGGGACACACGGTACCATTTCAGAGCTTTGCACAATGCAGCATTGCGATGGGAGAGCAATTTGTTGGTGGCTCTGGGGACAGCCAGCAAAGAGTTAAGACGGTCCCAACCCCTCTGAATTCCACGTGACCCTGGGTTGCTGAGCCTTCAGGTCTGCGGTGGACGCTCTTCTCCAGACTCATTTTTTGCTGGTGGCTCATGGAAAGTTTGGCTTCTTGAGCTTCAGGCCACTCCCTCTGGGGCTGAGGCCTCGCTGACGCTGGTCTTGCCCTGGAAGGGCGTCCAGGGCGGACCGCCCCCTCCCTCCCTCGGGTCCTTGGGCAGTGCCCCTCGTTCTCCCCAAGGATGGAACAGCCGCCTGCTCACTCTGACCACTCGGAGGCCTCCTCCCAACAGCCCCATGCAGGATCACTTTTTACTTAGGGGAAAGAAAGTCTTTTCCTGCTGAAGTCCACAGCATCTGTGAGCCGCATCCCTTCAAGGACTGTAGCGGGTAGGCGCCAAGGCCAACTTGGACGTCACTGGTCAGAGCCCCGTCTCGGCTCCACTGCTCGAGGCTGTGTGATGCGGCTGAATCTGTTGCCTCACCTCTCTGAACGCGGTATCGTCAGGTGCATAATGGGGAGAATGACTTTCCTCTAGCAGGGGATTTGATGAGATAATACAGATGCTCAATGCGTATTTTCAAGAAATGATCAGAGTGCTTAGAGCAAAACAGGGCATGTGGAAACCCTCCAGGTAGGATAGTTCCATGAACCTGCTGTACCTTGCATGGATAAAGAAACTGGGGCTCAGCTCCTGCCCCCCTGCCAACCCAGGGAGAAGGAAGGTGGGGGTGATGTGTTTGGAGCCAGAGACAGTCAAGATGGAGACCAGAGCTTGCTGGCAGCTTTCAGTACCATGACAAGGTGCCTTGGAAGCTGGGCCTCAGTGTGCCCGTCTGTAAAATGAATGGATTGAACAGAAACAGTTTGCCCCCCAGAGGTGCCTGTGGGGACAGCCATGGGAAGAAGGGAACCACCTGTCCAATTCAGCCTGCTGCTAGAGATCACGACACGGTGAGGGTGAACTGCAGCAGGGAGCAGAGCCCCCTTCTTTGAAGTGGGATTTGAGGATGGGCTCCTCTTGCAGGATGCAGTTAATGATTAGGAGGCCTGTGGTCCTCCAGTGAGCCTGGATGCCCTGACAAGCCAGTAGGCAGTAGAGGATGTGGGGTGCGGGGGCAGGAGCAACAGTAAAACCCTGTGGGCCTCAAGCCTGCCTTTAACCTTGACTCTGCCGACCTAAGGTCAGGGTCACAGCTATGGGGGCTCTGGGGTGGCTCCGGAGTCAGAGGCAGGGGAGGGGCCTATGGTCAATATTGACCTAGCTGAGTCAGGAGAGCGGGAAGGGGGAAGGCTAGGGTGGGGCTTGCCGATAACTGAACCTTCCAGCTCCAGAGTGATTGTGGGAACTGGGGAAGGGGGAGCTCGACGCAGAATTCCCAAACTGGGTGCTTACTAAAACTACAGCTGCCTGGAACCCTGCCCAGCCCTAATGTAGTCCGCTCTCTTGAGGGTAGAGCCTAAAACATCTGTATTTTTAGCAGACTCCCTGGGTGACTCTGTGGCAGCCAGCCCACTTCCCATATTTGGGGACCACTGAGATCCAGAGAGGGAAAGTAATTCACCTAAGGCCACGCAGCGGGGGTGGGAGCACTGATGGTAATTCTCCCCTTTTTCTTGGGGGAAGGAATAGTCTACCTCTAGAGAGTTCCATCCACCCCCAGCTGTGGCCCAGGGCCCAGGAATGGATGGTGGGGCCAGGCTGTGCAGAGGGAGGTGGCCCCCGACCTTGGCAGACCCAGATGGAAAGGGATCCGGGAGGAAAGACAAGGAGAAGGGGCCATTCCCACAGGACTGGACCTGCCCGGCCTTGCCCTGTGCACACACTCCCAGCACCTGCTGAGGGCTGTTTCCTAAAAGATCTATCAGGGCCCCAGTCTGAGGAAGGTCGTCTGCCTTGCTGGGGACCCACCTGCGCCCTCAGCACAATAGATTGGGGCGCGCCCGTTCCCCGGACATTTCTCACCCTCCTCAGCCTCCTCCCCAGCCCTTCCTCCTCGACCCCTCAGCCTTTGCCTCCACTTTCCACTCACATCTCCACCTGTCCAGCACCTGCACAAAGTCCCCCCAGAATCCCCAGTTGCTGCCACACTCCTCCTGCTCCTTCTTCTGGTTCCCACACGCTTTGTACCTCTAGGCCCAGCCCCCACCCCTGCCCGCTCTGAGTTCTAGTTCTGCATGGCTCTTGCTCACTGGAGTGGCATCGGGGATTCCTGGGACAGGAGTCCAGCCTGCTACAGCCCGTTCCGGGAGGCACTCAGAGTGGCTAAGATTCAGAATCTCGCCTCCCTCCCTCACATCCTGGACCCTCTCGGGCTGGTTCCTTCACTGTGTGCTCCACAGGCCCCTCGTTCATGGAATGAAAAGTGGTGCCCAGGGGAGAGGCTGAGAGCACACGTAAGGGAGGTAGGGTGTGCCATTGTTCCCGCAGAGGCGGGGGTAATGCTCAAACCCCTGCAGCACCCAGTCCTCCTTCATTCCAGCAGCAGACATCTGCCAGGGGGCCTCTCTTTGTGCAAGAGCAAAGACACCCGCTGCATTTGGCCTGTGCGTGGACAAGATGCTGTTGTGCCTAGGTTTGCAGATGCTTGCTCAGGTGATTTCAAACCAGAGGGCTGTGCGAGGTGGGTAGAGGGGTTGTAGAAGCCCATAGAAGGACCTGACCCAGTGTGTGTTGGGAGAGAAGAAGAGACTACCCAGAAAGAACACGAACACTGTGTGCTGAGGATAAGGAGGTATTGAGTTGAGCAAAAGAAGGAGGGGTAACCAGCCCTCTGCAGTGGGTTTTGGAGTATATGGGCAGTGAGGAGGTGGACAAGTGAGATATGAGGCAGCAGCTCAAAGGGGCAGAGGCTCAAAGACAGAGGGGTTCCTAAGAATCTCAAATCACTATATGCTGGCTGTCCAGAGATGGGAAACACAGACCGGAGCACGGGGGACCCTGGAGGAAATGGAGCTCTGCCCTGGAGCCCTGGCTGTGTCTTCCAAGAAGCCTCTTTGCCCCTGAGTCCTATTATCTTCATCGTCAGAAGAGGGCTGTCGTAACTGGGACGAGAAATGTGGTGAAAGGTTTGCGAATTATAAAAAGTCTTGCTCCATTAGATAATAATAGTGTTTAAGTGGAGTTGGTACTGTTTGAGGGTTCAAGGATCCCTCTTGAGGTCAACTGGGAGTGCCCACAGCCCAGAACACAGCAGCCCTGCAGGGCGCAGGCCATCCTTAACTCCTGGGTAACCTACTCCCGTGCTTCCACCTGCTGGCAAGTGTCTGAATGGCACCCCCAGCTTCAAGCAACTTCCTCCTGCCCAGGCGGGACATCCAGGGCTCCTGAAGGCAGAGCTGGGCAGCCTGGCACTAAGATTCTCAGCCCTCAGGGCAAGAGTGCAAATGGAAGCCCCCAGGTCCCTCTGCAATCAGCCTTGGCCTCTGCTCTCACGGGGAAGGTCCTCCCTCACCTGTGTGCTCGGAGCACATGCCCCGTGGCACGCCCCTGACCACCCTGTGAGCAGCAGTGAGAATGGACCCGGAAAGTGGCTGGTGCAAATATTCTGGAGCCTCGGAACATGAGGAGCCTGGTCTCTGGGGGACTGTGGGCTCCAGAAGGTACATCCCCCCGGTCCTGTGGAATCCAGGCCTCTTAGGGGACATGATTTAGAGCAAGCAACTCATCTGGTTTGACCAGGACTGTCCAGGCTTAGCACTGCAAGTCCTGTGTCAGCAACCAGGATGGTTGGTCACCTTGTTGTGGTCTGAGGGGGCCAAAGCCCCTGCCTTACCCCCTGGCTTGGCCTGAGCAGCTTGGGCTCAGAGAACCAGACTGGCCTCTAATGCGGCCTGTAATGGGCCAGTGAAGCCCTTCGCCATCCCTCGCTCCAGCCCCATGGTCGCTGCCCCACGTACTGGGTCCACAGATAGTTTGTGGGTAAAAAGACCCTTCCTTCTCCAAACTGGTCTCCAGGGGCTCTGAGGCCTGGGGGCCTGTCTGTGAGGCTGGACTGAGGGAAAAGAACAGGTGGGGAGGGACTTCTTCTGAAACAACCTCCTCCTAGTACAAGGAACCGAGGCCTGGAGGAGACTGGCCCCAGAACCCTGAGGGAGGCTTTGCTGTTGCTTGTTTGTGACCACGCTTTTGCTTTTGTTAAGGGCCCTGCATGTGCCTGAGAGCCCCATCCCTGGCTCTAAGGTTGGGGAATGTGGCCCAGGCATAATTTCACAGTGATTGGCTCATTCTTGAGCATGTGACCAAGTTGGTCCAATCAGAATGGAGACCTGAGTTTTTATTTGGCAACTAGGGAGATCCAGAACAGGAAACAAACGATCTCCCAGTGTGCGCTTGAGCCAGACAAGGAGACAGCATGCACGGAAGTTTGCAGCTATTTATTGCACTGAAAACACCAAGAATAAAACAGACGCCCCTCTTTCCCCTCCCTCCCCCCCCAATAGCAGAAAGTTTGAGCAGTGGTCATTCAAGTTCACAGCCACATATCTTTAAAAACAGAAAAGAAAACAAGAAAGAAAAGAACTAAAACAAAACCCCAAACAGATAATAACAAAGAAACCAGCACGGGGAGTCTGCAAACACATCCCCCTAGGGGAGGTCTTCCCTTGAAGGGAGACAGGAGGCCATGGTCAGGGTTAGCGCCACAGTGGGCATGAACCCGGAAGAATACTTTCCTGTAAACGTGTTTGCATGCTGGAACCTAGGTCTTGTCTTAGGTCTGGATTTTTTTGCATCTACAGGGTGTTTTGAAGGAGCACAGAGTTGACTGTCTGCTGGGGGTGGGCTCTGGGCTGCTCTGTCTTCTGTCTCCCCTTGCCTGCTGCCACAGGATCATACAGGTACCCTGTGACCCACACCACCTGGCTGCCCACCCACAGGCGTGGCCTCCACAGCGGGGCCATCTCAGCCTGGGGTAGGGACCTGCGTCCACTTCCCTGGTACTTAGAGAAGGACACAGTGGACAGGAGGTGTGTCAGCAAGTGAAAGGCAGGACATTGGTGTCTCCAGCTCAGTTTCCTCTGGTGGGAAACTGAGGACCAGAACGGGAAAAGGACTTGCCCAGGGTCACACAGCAAGTCTGGTCAGAGCTGGGCATGGAATCCTAATGGCCCCCAAACCACGGCTCTTGCCCCGCAGTTCACTGCTGGTAAGTAGTTGACAGGCACCAAAGGGGAGACTGAGGGGACAGGTGGGGGAGAGGAGGGGACTGGTCAAGCTCAGAATGGAACAGGAGTCCAGCCAGTGACTAACCCTGTCGGTTCCCACAAATGTACTGGGCTTCACCTCACCACCTGCTTTGATCCCCCATCGGCCCTGTGACATAGGCTGGGCAGGAATATTTAACCCCTTTAACTGACGGGGACACCAAGGCTGAAGAAGGGACTGGACTTGGCCTTGGTAGTTGCAGCATCCCCTGGTGAAGGCCACACCTTTGGCTTGGGGGTGACCATGGGAGCTGGCAGCTCACAGGGAGGCAGGCGGCTTGGCCGCTAGGGCGTTGGGATCACTGGGCTTGACTGGGAAGCCCTCTGGGCCTGGGGCGGGCCAAGTGCCCACCTCTGGGCCTCGGCAGTGGGGTCTCTGCCAAGGCTAGAGGCCAGTGATCGACCAGTTTGGAGACCAGGAGACTTGGGCAGCCTCTTTCCTGGCCTGTAGCCCCTGGCCTGCCTGCCTCACCTATCCCCGGGGTAGCAGCAATTGAGAGAAGAGCCCAGCAGACGGCCCTCAGAAAGGTCTGGATCAAACATCCCCATCAGTCCTGCTCCACCCACCACCCAGGACTCCCCAGAGGGAAGCAGTGTCTCCTCCAAAGCCACAGGGATGTGGCTCTTCCTCCCCTAAAATCCTCCAGAGGGGACAATATGTCATGCTGGCAAAACACGGCCACACAGAGGCCAAAAGCACAGAGAGGCAGCGACATATTTCCAAGTCGGACACTGAGAACACAACCTCTATTTCTTTTTTTTGTCCAAAACATGTAGATTGGTTTTGCTGAGCGTTTTTTCTTCTTTTCTGGTTTTTTTCAACATACTTACTGCATATAAAGTCATGCAAAGAAAACAGTGCAGACAGTAGATCCTAGTGGACGTGCCAAGGCTTCCACATCAGAGTCAATCCCGGGGAAGAGGGCACGAGAGAAGAAGAGAAAGAAGGAGGGAGTGATGGGAACCCAAGGCTGCAGGATGAGGCGAGAAGAGCAGACATCCCAGGGCTCTGCTTGGACCAGCAGGTATCGAGGGGGCGGACAATGAAGACACATGCTGAGGAACCACCCCCAGAGACGGGTGGGGGCACTAGGGGTGGCACACAGATGAGGCGGGTTGAAATCCTGGGAAGCGTGGCGGTGAGGACCCCGGTTTGGGAGGTAAGCAAAGAAAAGTCCAGGTATTTCCATTCTGACAACGTCTCTCACTCTGCCCCTATTTACTGTTGCGTATCAGCACTAGCATCTGAGTCAGTCCTCAAAAGAACCTTGGGGACCAAAATTTCAGGGAGGTCCTTCCTGCTGGGGCTGAGTCCCACTGCTGGGGTAAACATTGGTGACAAAATCCATCTCAGAGATGACATTTAAAAATAAATAAATAAAAGACCTAGAACGGAAAAAAGTTGCCCCTCCGCCCTCTTCCCACCTGCCTTCCCAACCCAACCCAACCCTCTTCACAATAATTGAGAGGTCTAGTTATTACATAAATATCCATTAACGCAAAATCCATTTACGAAACACACAGGAGTTTGGCTATAAAAAGGCATGCGGTCCAAGTAGAAGTGATACCTAAACATTGCTCTCTTTACCCCCCAGGAAGCAATCAGGTTTTCTCCCTTAGATATGATGAAGCTGGAATTCCCCAGGCCTGATGGAGGGGTGGAATGGGCAGTTAGTGTTAGAGGTAAACATCAGAGAAGGAAGAAGGAAAAAGTGGGGGCACCCTGAGAGGATCGCGCTCCCCACACTGAGGGAGAAGTGGCAGGCGGAGACCTGGAGGGAGGACAGGACAGGAGAAGAGGTCAGGAGCCAGTCTGAAGCAGGAGGCTCCTGGCATCTGCTCTTCTCTCACTCTCTCCCACAGGGGAGGTTGGCTCAGGGAATTGGGGGTTCATCTGCCTTTCCCAGGGGGATCCCTGGAAGAGGAGAGATCAGGGACCTCCGACTCCGCCTCTCCTTCTCCCCAGCCCCTGGGTGAACACACAGCTGGGTCTTCTGGCTTGAAGCCAAGGCCAGCCAGGCCTACGGCAGCCAGGTGGGGAGTCCTGGGGGCCAGCACGCAGGGCACCCAGGCCTGAGAAAGCTCCGCCCTGGCTGGGGACAGAGGCTGAGAGTGATAGGTGGGAGGTGGGGAGATGTGGCCATTTGCTCTGAAGACATGATGACTTTTGGGGGCAGGTTTTCTTGATGCAGGTTTGAAGGTGATGGCGATGATGGTGGTAGTGGGGTGACGTGATTGGAGGAATTCCAGCAAAATCCAAGGTGGGAGAAACAGCAGCAGCATTCCACCAATGAAGAGCAGATCTCTGCAGTACAGTGCCCCAGCCTGGTCCTTCAACTGGAAGACATGATATGTGTGGTGGGTATGCGGGTGCACCTGAGGGCGCCCCATTGTCCTCCAGCAACCACCCTGGACTTCCTCCCTAGACGGAGTTCAAGCTGCCGCCTAGGGGACCCGCCCAGCTCCTCCCCTGGGACCTGCACACCTGGTCTCCCCCTGTGGTCCTCCCGCCCCCACCCCATGGCCTTCATTCAGATCATCCTAATGACAGATGGCAGGAAGGAGGGGCTCTTACTGGGGCAGAACAGAGGGCGCCCCAGATCTGTGGAAGTGGACGATCTGCCATTTGCCATCCCGGCGGTGCCAGACACGGGTCTCCTCAGACTGGGCCGTGCGGGGGATGCCGCCAGCGTCCAGGTACTGCGTGATGCGGATGTAGGCGATGCAGGCCGACTCGTCACCCATCAGGTGGATGTGGGGGTTCAAAATGGTGGTGTGCACGGGCTTGCTGTTCCGGGACCACACTGCAGGCAGGGACGGGAGCAAGCAGAGCAGATGCAACTGAGGGGCCTCCCCCCTGACTTCCTGCGCTTCCCCAACTCCTCGCCACCCTCCCCCACAGAGGCCCCGCTGCCTGCTTCGCTTCCAGAGGAGTGGCCTCTGTGAGAGGGCTCAGCTACTTAGGAGTCAAGGCAGAACTTCTAGATGACTAGGTCCTATCGCAGCTTAGCTATGATGGACCTCAGATGCTCTGAAGTCTTTGAGCCCAAAGAAATGGAATTTTAGAATCATAGTGTCTCAGACACACAGAAATATAAGACTAAGACAATTATAGAATCAGTCAGTTTAGACTAGAGCCTTAAACTCAGATCCCTAGAGAGGCCAGGCAAGTACACAAACGAGGGGCTGAGCTGGGTATTAGATGCTAAATGACAACAGACCCTTTGCCCCCGGTCAGGAGCAATAGGGAGTGGCAGACACTACCATGAATAGTTCACCACGTCCCATCTACAGGGGGCGCCCTGTGCACAGCTTCCCTGGTGGCTACTATGTGAGGAACTGGGACCCATGTTGCCCCCACATTCTGACTTTTCAAGAGAATCTAGAAGTCTGGATTTTTATGTGGCAATGTCTTATTTTTAATTATTGGCATCTAGTCCAAATTTAAAACATCATGCAGGCCACATAAAATATTCGTGCAGTCCAAATATGGCCTGTGGGCCACTCATTTGCCACCTCTATTCTCAACATGTAAAATTATGGAAATTCAGAGACTATTAAGATTGTAGACTTTTAGAGCCTTGGAATTGTAAGGATGGTACTTGCGGTCATGGGGTGAGATCCTGGAGCTTTTCAGAGTTAGGGAGAAATGCAAAGATCTTGTAATCATGATAGAACTGACAAAAATATCTGAAACTTCTTTCTCTATGGATGATATTAGCCACCATTATTACTATTATTATTATTACCTATTTTAATTCTAGGAACCCTTCATGTTTTTCAGCAAGATAGGAAACAAAAACACAGAAAGACAATGACCCAGGAAGCGGCTGGGCAGGGGTCACGGGCACCTTGGGCTCCAGAGCCACCCCGTGCTTTTCCTTAGTGTAGCCCAAATGTAGGTCCAGACCCCACAGACAGCCTGTTTGCACCCTTGGAAATTCCAGTTCAAGAATACGTAGTATTGTCCTGGCCGCTGTGGCTCACCTGGTTGGTGCGTCATCCCATAAACTGGAAAGTCGCAGGTTCAATTCCCAGTCAGGGCACATGCCTAGGTTATGGGTTCAGTCCCCAGTAGGGACGCCTATGAGGGGGTCCCCCATTAGGGTGTATATGAGAGGCAATTAATCGATGTTTCTTACTTACATCGATGTTTCTCTCCCTCCCTTCCCCACTCTCTACAATCAGTGAGGATACCCTCCGGTGAGAAGAAAATAAATAAATAAATAATACAAAAACAATCTGGAGTATTAATAAGAACTCCTGTCCCCTTTCCTGCCCCCTCTGGTTCTGATCCCTAGCCAGGTTTGTGAGTCACTGATTTCCTGAAAAATCTAAAATCTTTTTTTTTTTTCAGGACTGCAGAAAGCCTCCAGTGGTATCCATTCCTAATATTATAATCACATTCTACCCAGACTTTGGATAAAGAACTCAAAATCACTGAGTCTTAGATATGTAGACTAACGGACTTTTACAATTCTGGGCTTGCAGAGAGAATGTATAGCTTTAGTGTTGTAGGCTTGGGAGTGACTCAGAGGCCAGAGGTCAAACCAGTGGCCCTCCTACAAAGTACAAGGAGGCCTCCGTAAGCATCCTCGACAGTATCCAGAGCTGAAGGTACTTAGGATGGTTTAGTTCAATGCACCCATTTAGCAGATCTGGAAACTGAGGTCCAGAGAAGCAATCTAACTGGTCCCAAGCTGCAGCAGTTTGTAAAAGAAATGCAGTAGAACCAAAAAGAAGTGAGTCTCCATGTGGGACTGAATTAGAACAATCTAGAACAATCCTAGAGCAGAAGGGACAAACAGAGCTTGACATCGTTGAGACATTGGGCCTTGCTGCTGTTGACGAGGGTGGGGTCCCTGAGGGGCATCTGTAAAGAAACAACCACCCTAATGTGGTGTCTCTTGAATACACTATAAGTTTTCAACCTCCACCGTGGTGGAGAGCACAGGAGAAAGACACCAGGTCCTCCAGCAGGAAAAGATAGGCAGGAGGATGGGTCTTGACCAGGAGTGGGCAGCTACTCTGGGTCTTGCTCTCATGGGCCCTTTGATGTGTACAAGCCTAGAGTTCAGGGGCCGGCGCTGTGATGGGGTGGACTGCCCAGATGCAAGCCAACAGCACGGGCTTCTGCCTGTGCTCTTTTCCCTTTTTCCCTCCCTGAACCCTGGGAGGCAGCCCAACCTAGTGCCTGCTCTGCTCTGCTCTGCTCTGTGAAGACTGCGGAGTACGCACCGGGGAACCAGCACGCCCAGAGAGACCAGTGGAGAGATGACTCCAGTAACCAGCCAGGCAGCTCTGGGGTGATGGGGACCATTGGAGGGCCCAGCAACCTCTCTTCACATGACAACTCAACTTCCATTGCTAGCCTTGGAGAATCAGAGTGTGATCGATCAAGGAGAAATGCAGCTTCCTTCTTCATAGCTCTTTGGGGGTGCTCTCGAGCCCCTGTACTCTGTAAGATTCAGTCAGATTGGGTGCAGGCATGAGCGTCCAGCTGGTGGCCACAGATGCACAGATGAGAGTGGCAGCACGTGGAAGAGAAAGGAGCTGGGGTGAGTCAGGGCTGGGGTCTGTCTCCAACCTTCTGGGTTCCTTTGGACAAGTCACTTCCTCTCTCTGGGACTCAGTTTCCCCTTCTGTGTGATGACGAGTTGGACTAGGCTCTCCTTTAGTCACTTAAATATCACCTTTATAGTAACCTACAAGTGCCATCTATTCTTCTTTAAGCATTTTCTTAAATTGATGCACTTTATTCATTCATATAAATGTATTTTAAAAGAAAACTTTCTAGTATAATAATTAGTGAACAACCAGTAGCACAAAACACAACTTTAATAAGTCCAGCAGAAATGAAACGAAGTTACGCAACCCTAGCTCCCCACTCCCGCCTGCAAGAGATTTCAGCCTGAGACTGCCGGCTCTCTTTGATGAAGAGGGAGATTAGAAAATGTTAAGAGGCCTTCAAGACAGACTAGCACCCGACTCAGCTTTTGCCCTTGATGGAGCTAGACATATTGAAAGGGAATTCAGAAAGCGACCAGCTTTCTCAATGTGAGCACCAATGTGGTTTTGAGTGCTGCCCACATGCACCGGAAGTCGTCTAATGAAGCCTCAGTGGTACACGCCCTCCCTTTGGAAGACCCTGGATATGTCACCTCTCAAGGCCTTCCTCCAAGTCCTGAGCTGCGTGATCCTAACCTGCATGTGCTTTGGTTCATTCCCGTGTGACCCCTGGCCAAGGTGAGACACGGACACAGGCAGAGAGTGCCCTGGGTCGGGCCCAGGCTCAGCCCCCTACAGCCCCTGGTTGCAAAGCTGCCAGGTCTCCCTTGCAGAGGAGAGGCCCAGAAAGGACAGACATGCGGACAGAGATCTAGACAAACAGGCAGGGCACAGCAGTGTGAGCTCTGGGCCTCTTTTCCCGAGACTGCCCACCCAGAGTGGACACTTGCATAACAACCCATGAGCCAGCTTGTGACCAGTTGGGCCACCGGGTTGGTCCCAGGTGTCAAGATGACTGTAACTTGAGTGCGTGCCCCCAGGGGAAGGCTTCCTTATCTGGAAAATGGGAATAAGGCCCTCCCAAGGCCCTCCCTGGGGAGGGTCATGGACCGGAGAAAGCTGGGAGGGCTTGTCACATTTATCCCAGGTCCCCATCCTCAGGCGCAGGAGGGACAGCTGGCAGTCAGACAGGCCAAGATTAGGAGCGGGAACCAAGATGGTACCGACCCCTGTCCACGTGGGATCTTCCTCTTCACTGGCTCCTGAGTCAGCCCGGGTACCCTGCCTGTCACCCTGCTGTGCCACCTGGCAGGAAGGACATGGAACAAGAGCAGACAACAGGCATCCCAGACGGAAGGAATTGCTCACGGTTTTCAAAATAGAATCGATGGAAGTCCAGGCCCTCGACCAGGTTCCCCAGGGCCTCGGGTTCGAAGGCTGTCATCCCAGGGTCACACATCTTCCTAGGGAGAGGAAGTCAGAGGAAAGAGGGGCTGGGGTGGCTTCTCGGAGCGACCCTCTAATCCAGGGGCCTGGACCCAAGGACAGTGAGCCTGTAAAATTGGAGTGATTGCGCCCACCTTACAAGATCAATGGGGCAGATGGCTGGGAAAGGGGCTTGAGAACTGTTCACAGATGTGGCACCGCTGACTGGCTGGTGCCATTTAGAACCGGGAAGCCTGGGTTCAGGTCCTGGCTCTGCCATTTTCCCAGCAGGTGGCTTAACCCCTCCAAGCGAGGGCACCATGAATGGCGTGCAGAATTCTGCTCTGCACAACTCAGTCTGGATGCTTCTCTCCAAATTGCATCCCATCTTCCCAGTCCTGCCCAGGGCAGCAGATTCACATGGGCAGCTTCCTAATTTATTTTCCTGGGAAAGGGACCCTTTCCTTCCCATTAAAGTGACTTCTGCTCACCGAGAAAGTCTGTCCTTGGACAGAGTGAGTTTTGCTACTTTAGGCAAAGATGCCCTATTGGTAGCAGCAGCCCTCACGGTGAACCTCTTTCCTCTTCTGTAATAGGAGGGAAAGAGCATTCTGCGAGGCAATGCCCGGGAGGAGGGGGCCGGGGCAGGGCCGGGAAGGCCCTTGGCCAAGGATTTGCAGGGCAGTGCTCCCTTCCAGGTCTCAGTCTTCCGGGGGACCCTGACAGCTGGGTGGGGAAAGGAAAAACGGTATCTTCCACCCCCCGGGTCTCCGTGGCATGTCATGGACTCCTGTGACAATGACAATGAAGCCAGGGACAGGAAGTACCTTGAGAAAAGCAAAAACCCCAACCTGGGGGGTGGGGGGAACAGGAGACAATTGGAGGAGGGTGTCAAGCCCAGCAGTTTCTGAGCTGAAACCATGGCAAGTGCAGGGTGGTCTGTCCCCGGACTGCCCTGACTGTCCTGTCTGTGTGACCCCAGGCAACTTGCTTTTCCACTCAGGACTTCAAATTCTCCAGGTGGCTTAACTAGGGGCTGGGAGGCTGGGCTCAGACCATATGGGATGCTCGGGGTCCTTCCAACAGCAGCATCGTCTGAGGCTGGGGGTCTGAGCTCTGAGTGTCCAGCAGGCTGACCACCCCCACCGGGGAAGCCTCTCTCCAGGAGGTCCCTGGGTATCCCTGCCTCTGAAGGAGACCACCTGTTCCTACTTCATTGTATATGTAGGGAAGCCAAGGTTCATGATACAAAGGGGTTTATCCAGGGTTACACAGGGCCAGACTCAGGGCACCACGGGCCCCAGAGGTCACAGCAAGGGGTCAGAACCTAGGGAGAACTACAGGTCCGGGAAGAAGTGACGTTACAGAGGTGGGAGCCGGCCCCAGCAATGGTATTGGGAGGCTCAGGGCCCACGGGAGCCACCTCTTTCCGTCCTTCCCTGGCTGTATCCTGCCAGAGCCACTCCCTGGCTCTCCCATGGCTGACTTAACTCTCTAGGGTCAGCGCAAAACCCATTTAACAGCGCATTTCCATGCTTTTCTGCAACACCCAGTGCACACACACCTGTGGCCACCCCTGTGCACACAACCGCAAATGCGCATGCATGGACAAGTCCGTGCACACACATCTACATGCAGCTTCAGTCTCACACCTGCCCCTTCCAAGGTCCTGTGCCTCCAAAGACAACCAGTAAATTGGCTGGGCTTCGCCACCCGTTGCTGTGGAAACCCTCCCACAGTGGCCTGCCAAGCCTCTGGGAGACACGCTTCAGCTCCTGGGCACGGTGGAAACCAGGAATAGGCTGCCCAAGGAGCAAACCACAGTCAGGTTGTTCCCACCTCACCTGAACCAAACAGGTAAGGGTCATTCTGCCTTAGTTGGCAGCTTTCATCCCCTGAAAAGCACACGTGGGGTCTCCAGACCCAGGCCTTAGCCAGGAATCCTGCTCTCCCTAGAGCCAGCTGAGGGCAGGCTCAGGTGCTGCCTCTGGGCCAGACCATGACGGGTGTGTGCTTGACCACCAGGGGGCACTCCAGCTCAGGCTTTGCACACAGCTGCCCCTCCAAAGGCTGGCCCAAGGGTGTAGGGAATAGCTCACACCACCTGTTTCATTTTGTTATTTTTGTGCATACTTCCTTATTCTCCAGAGGATTTAAGGTTCCTTTTTAAGGTTCTTTTGCGCACCCTTGCTCACTGGAGGTACATACCCTATGGATCCCTGCCCACTCCTGCCCAGCTGAGGTCAGAGGTCTGAGGAGGCTCAGGCTGAAGGCCCAGGCCCATGTGGCAAGGCGAATGGAGGGCCTGCCTTCTTTCCCTCCTTCCCAGCTCAACTCCTGGGGAGTGAGATATGAGGAGCAGGAGGAGCAGGACCGAGATACAGAGAAGCACAGTGAACAGAAAGCTTAATAAAAGCATAAAGTCTGAATGCCAAACAGAAATATGAGTTCATTCTGATTCACAACACATGCAGAGCGAGTGACTGGGGGGTCAGAGATGAGGACCCTGAAAGTCAGCTGTCAGCCCCCCAAACAGCAACCCAGGCAGGACATGCAGGATGGACCCAGCCAACTCACGTGTAGGACTCAAAATCTCCATTGCTTATGGCTTCAATCAGCTGCTCTGTCACTTTTATAATTTCCTGTTTCCGCACTGTAAGGCAGGAAGGGACACAGAAATAGTAGCAATCGTGACAGTAATAAAGCACCAACTACCATTTCCTGAGTCCTCATCATGTGCCTGAGGGCCTTGTATCCACTGTCTCGTCTATCCTCACGGTCTCTGTGACAGATAGGTAGCATTACTCCCATTTCACAGAAGAAACTGAGGCCCAAAAAGCTTAAAATGGTATGAAATTTCCCTCAACTACCAAGGACAGATCCAGTGTCTTAGCTGGCAGACTCTGCCTCCAAAAAGTAGCCATGGTGGGCATTCTGACCTAGGCCTGTTTTGACCCTGAAATATGCTTCCCTATCACCTTGCTTAACCCACTGAATCAAAGTGAGGCAAGTGTGGCTGTTGTCACTAGCAGCCAAGAACCAAGGGCTCCCCCACGGCCCAAACAGGGGCCATAAAGGTAGGTCTCAGGGCCTACTCATTCCTTAGGTCTGGGGGAGCATTTTGCTCCATTGGGGTGCCTGTATGAATCAGGCACTGAGCTTTCCAGAGCTTTCTAAGCATAATGAATCCCAATTGCTGAGACCTGGCCTCCCCTGCTATCACTGAAACAACATGAACAGCTGCTGTCTTTCCGGCAGAGGGACAGGCATCACTTTTCTTAGTAGATGTGTGATGTTCTGAGCCCCAGTTTCCCCATCTGTAAAGCGGGGGCACCATCACCTCTCGTTCCTTCAGTGCCGAAAGCGCCGCGGATAGAACCCAGGCTTCAGTACCAGACAGGCTTTGTCTAAATTCCAACCCAAGCCCTTACAAGGTGGGCAACTGCGGGCCACAAGGCTGTTCCATGAGATGACAGTGTGCCCCTCCTGGGGTTGGCGTGAAGGGGGGATGATGGGATATGCACGAAGCACTCAGCCCAAAGCCTGGCACAGGGTCGGTACACAGTATAAGTTCCATTTCCTGCATCCTCACACACACAGCCACCATATCTGCTCTCCACGGGCGCCCTGGGGGCTGGGCGGGGCCACTCAACCGCACCTGATACCTGAGGAGACTAACCCTCAGTAATGAAGGAATTTGAAGTCATGTGCCCTGGCTTCTGGAAGGACAGTCCTACAAGAACAGACACGTAGCCCATTTCTCCATCTGGGAATGTGGGACAGAGACCATGTCTGGCTGAGGCCCTGTCCCTGACTTATCCTCACCCCTGCCCAGGACACCACACCCCCTCTCACACCGGGGAGCTCACCGCAGACCCAGAGGACACAGTGTCACAGAATAACCAGGCTGGAAGAACCCGTGGAGACCAGGGACTCAGCCTCATTATCAAACTCATAGGGAACTAGTGGCCCGGTAAGAGGCTGTGACTCGTCCAAGGACACAGAACACATAGGGTGCAGAGTTTGGCTCCCAGCCCAGGACCTTTTCCACAGAACTCCAGTGCCCCAACACTTCCCCTGACACACTGGGTCGGTGCGCTGTCTATTCCGCAGCTCAAACGTAAGCTTCCTGAAGGCTAGGCCGTGACTGCCCTTGACCTCTAGACCCCAGGAGCTTGGAACAGACCTGCCCCCACAGGGGCTCATTATTCAATAAACAAGTGCCCCAGGCATTGTGGGGTGTGCTCTACCTGCAGAATCTGAGGGCTCACAGCACAGCTTCCTGTGGTTATCATCTCCACTACAGAGATAAGCAAACTGGAGGTGAGAGAAGTTAAATCATTTGTCGGCACCGGTGGACCAACCGCCCAGCATTTGTCGCTCCAAAGCCCGTCACACTCTTCCCCACACCACACGCTCCCCAGCGCTTGGCACGTGGTGGGTGCTCAGCAGACATGGCAATTATCATCTTCGATGTCTGTTACCACCATGAACAAAGAATTATTTCTCTCTTGGCTCCATTATGAATCATCGGGACCGGGAAGAGGTCCCTCTTACACAGTGAGCTCTGCCAGGTCACACTGGAGCCTTGCCTGGGGCTGGGGCGGAGGCGGCAGAATAAATGAATGAGCGAGTGGCACCAGACGAGGGTCTGGGGCTGCCGTCTTTGCTTTGTTTCCTGGAATTGCATAAGTCACCTGGTGGCCTCTGTCCCCGGGAACCAAGAACCCAGCCTTCTGGTCAACTCTGCCCTCCTTCATGGAAGCTGGAGACTGAGGATGGGAAAAAAAAAAAACCCTCTGCTGGGAGACACCTCATTCCAGCCCCTCCCACGTGGAATCAAGGTGTTGACCCAGAGGGAGTGCATGGGCTCACGGCAGGCATGGAACCTGTGCCATCTCCTTTGCTTCCTCCTTTGGACTTTAAGAACGCTTCCAGCTTGTCATTCCATGAGTCTGTACTTGGTGCCCTGTCTCCTCTGGGCGGCTTCTCCCTGCCATCTCAGAGAGGCTAGCAACGCGGGCAAAGGTATGGATTCTATAGCCAGGCTCCCCATGTTTGGATCCTGGCTCTGTCTCTTAATAACTGTGTGGCCTTGGGCAAGTGACTCCCCACGCCTCAGTTTCCCCATATGTGTAACAGAGCTACTAATAGTACTTATCTCATCGGGTGGTCCTGAGGGTTATGTGAGTTAAGAATATATCAAAAGAAATAGCTGCTACATATGTGGTCCTCACTAAGAACCAGCTCCTGTTCCAAGACCTTTCTATCAACTTCTTTACGGAATTAACGACACCTTATGTAAAGCACATAGAGCAGTACCTGGCACTCCGTAAATGAGAGTTCTGATTATTGTCTTGTTCAAGTCTTCAAATGGGAAGCTCCTCCAGGGGACAGCCTCTCACCTCGGCTGGGGTGCTTCCCAGCAGCCCAAGACGTGGTGGTTCGGCCTTGGTTGGCATTTGGGGCTTGCAGCCTCCTGGGCAGACCGCCGCCCTGTTGGACAGCTTCCATCACTGGCGCCTGCCTCCTTCATTGTTCAGGCTGAAATCTGTCCCCTGGAAAGCCCCTAGCTATTGTTCTTTTCCCTTTCTACCTTCTGGGGTCCTGGACGTAGGCCCTTCCCCCCCCAGCAGTCTTCTCAGGGCGTGGTCTGCAGGATCTGACTCAAGCTGGTCATCTGCTCTCCCAGGGTCTTGAGCGATGTGGAGGCCTCGCTGAGCATAAAGCAATCCCAGAGGTGGCTTGGACAGGGTGGACTACCAGGTCTGGAGTAGCGCTCTGTATCCCCTCCACATTCTGGACACTATGCCTCTGTTAATGCAGCCCGAGACAGTGCCTAACTAGGCTGTGCTTCCAGCCACTCAGGACACCAAGTACACCAACAGTCAAAGCCTAGTGGGCAGGAATCTCCCTAGCTTCACTCTCTGGGACAAAGGATCTGGGACTCTAGTGCTCCGTAAATCAGGAGAAGTTCACTCTGGTTCTGGGCCTCTCCCACATCCTTAGCAATCCAACTGCTGTGTCAGGGGTTCTTCCAGCAGCTGCCCAGAGCAACCTGTGGCATTTCTACCTGCCAGGCATTCACCCGACAGTGCAGGAGTGCCCCCCAACAGATGGGAAAGCCGAGGCCCCAGAGTGGTTACGGCTCCCTCTCAAGGCCACACAGCATGCCGAGGCTAAGATGGGATCAGTGTTGCTGGCTGACATTTCTCAGAGCGTCTCTGCTGAGGTGCTGAGGTCCATCTTTGGGCTGCAGAGGAAATTAACTTTTCTGGGAGCAGACCAGGAGGAGGCAGGGGAGTGGGGAGAAGCCTGGCCGAGTCCACTGAACCTCAGGGGGCGAGGGGCCTGGGGACGAAGCCCGAGGTGCTCTGAAATATTAATGTCCCTTTCTTTGCTCAGGGGAAAATGTTCCCCGGAGGATGACATTTCTCATTAACTTTAATGTTAGGTCAGAATCCACCCGACCAGCTGCTATTCTCACTTAGGAAGAAGGCTTAACAAATTAACACCAGAACAGGGTTCTCTGGAAACTTTCTCTGCGGCCTCGAGAAGGCACCGGGCTCCTCTTTCTGACCAAACATGGGAAGAGCTCCTGGCTGAGCCAGCGTCGCTTCCATCAGCCATGGCCATTTACATGTGGGGAAACTGAGGCAGGGAATGGGGTCCCAGTCAGACCATTAACAATTCAGTGTGTCTTTGCTCTTCCATGAGCCTTGGGTTTCCTCCTGGAAAAGGGGCCTAGATGAACTGAATTAAATTCAAGACCACAAATTTCCCATCCTGTTGTCTCTAAAGCAGAGAATTATGATTGTGAATGTGAGGCCCCAGGGATGCAACCCAGAGCCGTTACCCCAGGTGGAAAATGTCTTGGACAGCTTGCATTTTACATTAATAGCACATACAAATTTTACATTCTCTTAAAATATTTCCCTGTCTGTTTAATATATAAATATTTGCCTTGAAATAATCTTTCAGTAAAATCGATGCTCCAAAAATGTCATGTGGTTTCCTGTCAACCACAAACTCTAGTTTAAAAAAAAAAAATTGAGATTTATTAAACAATTACCATGTGCCAAACACAGTGTAAGCACTTTATATGCAGCTCCTCATTTCATCTTCACAGCAATCCTCTGAGGCTGGAACTATTATTATCACCTCTACGTTGTTAAGGAAATCGAGGCTCAGAGAGGTTGAGTAAGTTGTCCAAGGTCAACCAGCAAATGATCCCCAGTGAAGACGCACAGAACTAGCTCACCCCCATGGTCCTTGTCTGCTCAGAAACCAGGATTATGGGGCCACAATGGGTCTCCTCAAAATCTCAATCTTACCAGCATGACAGCAAGCCTCAAATATGGGGACTGTCTTAGAAACGCCATGTTTCGGCCCAACACAAAGCTATAGAATCAGAATCCACAGGGGCAGGGCCAGAATGTGGTTAGAAAATCGTTCTAGGAATTCTTCTTCAAGACAACATATATATTTTTTTAAAGGTTATCACTAGTGCCATCATAGAAAATTAATTTGCTCTAGTGCCAGGCTATGGTGTTAGTGACCAACCCCATTCCCCAAGCTGGGACTGACCAGAGAGGGACATGAACCGGGCGGGGCTGGTCTTCCAGGGTATCCTGGCAGAGTCGAGAGGTAAGCATGGCATTTATTGTATCAAAAGTGCCTTGAAGCCGGAATTGCAATTGTGCAAAAATATTTATCACATAATAAAATGCTCTTTTCCCCATCACTGTATTCTTTTAGAGGCAAACTATCTAAACTACTGAAAAATGTCTAAACACGTCTGACACATGCCCAAGTGGGAGAACCCTTGCACTCTCTGGTCTCCCCATCCTAGTGGGATGTGGAAGGCTGGGCAGAGACAGAACATACAACATCCCCACCTCATCCAAGGATTCGGTGTCCCCTGACCAGAAGACAGCGCTCTGTCCTCCATTCCCTAAGATCCGTGAACCAAGGCCTCCGGAGAGGAGAGGTGGCTGTGACCTGGGCCCTGGAGCCACGCCACCTGGGTTTGAATTCTGACTCCACACTTACAAGCTATGGGACCTGGGGACAATTGACTCAGCTCCTCTGTTTCCTGGGCTGTGGATTGTGGTTAATTACAGCACCTACCCCGTAGGGTTGTTATGAAGCGCAAGTCAATATGAAGCACTTCCAGCCTAGCCCACAGCAAGCATCCCAATTAAGGCGGCCATTATGCCTGTTACTGTCCTTATTGTTTCCTCTCTTGCTGGCCGATCGCAACGACCCGATGGTTAGCTCCCTTGTTCATCAGAGGGTTTTTGAGGACAGTTAGTCACTGGCCACAGTCGCTCCCACATTCTGGGTTGCTCCTGGCAGCATGGCCCACACTTCCCAGGCAACCGAACTTTCTGCATCTTCACTTTCTCTTCCTTTACAATTATTACATCATGGTTTAAAAATCAGTGCCCTTACAAAATGCAAAAAATGCGTACTTCAAAAGGAAAATGCATACCACTCTGATACATTTGTGACGTGAATATGTTAAATTAATTTTTCAAACACATATTAAAGTAAATATATAACCCTTTACAATAAGAAAAGCCCAGCTAGGTACCAGTAGTGGGCTGAGTGCCCCATGTGGGGAAACGGTGTACTCAGTCTGGAAGGAACCAAAGCGAGGCTCCGTGCAGAGGAGCAGGACACCAGCTTGGCACTGGGGCTGCCAGTGAGGGGGGCCTGAGGAGGCCTGGGGGCCTAGACACCAGAGTCAAGGCCCTCCCTACCTTTGGTGTCTTCATCCTCAATGGTGGTGTTGGTGCTCTCTGAAGATTCCTGCCAGAGAGAACAGGGAGTGGTGAGACCGGCCTGACCAACAGGATGGGTGCGGCCAGTGGGGGGCTGTCCCAGCTGCCTGATGCTGCGGCCAGGTCTCTGTAAGCCTCATAGGCTCTGACATCCAGATGGTCCCCTGAAAACCCTGGCAGACCTCTGAGCCTAAGGAGGGGAAGGGCCCAGCTAAGCAGGTGGCTGGTGGCGGGGGCATGGATGGAGGGATGGATGCAAGGAGATCCCTGGCCTTCATGGAAGGGCTGGGAGGGGTTCCTGGGCCCTCTCTGCTTGAGGGAGCAAAGAAGGGGTGCGGAAGAGCAGAGAGGCACATGGTGGCCCCAGAATGGGGAAGGAATGCACACATTGGCAGAAAAGGAAGAGAGAGAGAGAGGGAGGCCCAGTATGAGAGAGTTGGGCTTTTCAGGGGGAGAAAAACCACGCAGCTGAGGGAGACAGCAATGGAATCAGAAGAAGAGGGGTGTAGGCCACCATGCCACAACGTCTGGACAGAGGCAGGGGCTGGCGGCTCCTCTGCTACCAGCGTGCCCAGTGTGGCCTTGCTCAAGAAGGACCCCTACAGTGCCCACTACTTTGGCCAAACCAAGCGCCTCCACCCCTCGCTGCAACTGGCACAAACCGAGCCCTGAGATGAGTTCCAGAGCAGAGGGCAGGAGAAGCGAGAAGCCAAGGGCTGGATGTGGGATGGGGGTCAAATCAACTTTTGTACCCAGCGGAGTTCTCAGGTCTACTGTCAGGCTGCCGGACTGGGCCATGGAGTTGGAGGTGTCAACAGAAACACGCCAACAACACGCACACACAACGCACATAGTGTCAAACGAGGCACACATACCAAGCACGCCCTGAGTCCCCTCTCCCCGCCCCAGGTTTCCAGTGCAGCCTGCAGGAGGGAGGCAGGAGCGAGGGGTCAAGGCCCAGCATTTACCGGCGTTTGGGAGACGGCAGACACTCACCATTAACTGAACGCTGGAACTGGACTTTCTTTTCTGGAAAAACAAGGAGAAGAAATGGGACAGGAAAAGACACAGCGTGAAAACAGCAGGGAGCAGAGGAACGAACGACAGGGGAGGTTTAGAAGGAGGATGGGCCTCAGGGTCATCCTCTGTGGCCCCTTGCCGGGATGCCATGGGGGCAAGAAGGACTCAGCGCCATCAGCAACAGCTGACCCGGCGGGACCAGCCCTCTCTCAGCCTGAAGTTCTGGGGCCTCGTGCACAGCTGCCTGGGTCTCACAATCCAATCACCAAGCTCCAGGTCAAGCCTCCCTTGGACCAGGGCTCCCTCTACTCCAGCCTCTGATAGGGGAGTCAACCCTGGGTCTCGGGTGCCAGTTGCATAAGGCCTCCAGCATCCAAAGCTACCGAGGGACAAAAGGGCACTCAGATCTCGGGATGAGGACCAATCTCCCCTCCTAGACTCCCCATGCACCTCTGCTGAAAGGACCCCAAGTGTCATAGTCACTTGGGAAACTTGTCAAAAACACAGAGAACCAGGCCCCTCCGAGGAGTTTGGTAACTCAGTCTGGGCTGGAACCTGTGGATCTCCGTGTGGAACAATCTCCCCAGGAGATTCCAGAGGAGGGCCAGGTACGGGAACTGATCCTCTAAGTGGCCTTGGCAATTCTGCTTGTGTTCACAGCTTCCCAGAGACTGGCCTAGTCAGCTCCTTTATGCTGAGAGAGAAACTGAGGCACAGCCAGACACGCAGCAGAGCCCAGCATTCAGCCCTCGCGCCCTGCCATGCCGGTTATTCTAGCTTTTGGTGGGCTTGTAGCTTCCCCTGTATGACTGGCTGTGGAACTAAGGGGAGGAGAGAGAGAGGACCAATGTAGATTATCCTCTCCTCCTTTCAGCTCTAAGCCAGGAGTCTTAAAGACTCATAGAAGCTTGCAGGTCAAGACCGACGCTTGAATTGCACAGATGAGAAACTGGGGCCCAGAGATCTGCCACAGGTCTCTCAGCTGGCCACCTTCAGAGCAGAGGCTGGAACCCCTGCGTGCCACTCTCTCCTCTGTCCAGGCCTCAGGCCCCCACAGACGCATGCTGACCACTCTTCAAAGTCTCGTCCTTCTCAGATGCATTGGCATCTGAGGTCAGGAGGCTGCTCTGTTTGCTGCACTGCGGGGAGAGCGGAGGAGGGACTGGAGATGCACTGGGGTAGGCCTGTCAGGGAGAGGCACTGAGTATTCTCTGAGGGTCCTCGGGTCTAATTCTGGGCTTTCTGACTCCAGGATCACCGGGCATTTCCAGTGTAAATGCTCACAGCCCCGGCATCTGCACCAGCTGGGCCGGGCAGTGTGACTCCCAAGGCCAGCGGCCTTCAGTCAGTCTCTCCTCCCCCTCCTCCTAGAGTCAGCCTCACTCCTGGGTGGAGCCAAGCCAGGCACACTGTTTGTGGGAGGGGACAGGCCCTCTCACCTCAGCTGTCAGCAGAAACCTGAGGAGTGGCCCGGGGGTGCCAGGAGGTTCCAGGCAGGACACAAGGAGGCAACACAGAGCAGAGACTGCATCAGATTCGGACGTACAGTGACAGGATGGGACATGGGGGAGAGAAGTCACAATGGCACGGATGGGACACCAACAGGGGCAGTGAGTGGGGTTGAGGGGTGGGAACAGTCGGCCCCGCCTCATAGCAGGAGAGGTCTTGGAGTGGTTGAGAGCGGGGCATCGCTTCTTGGAGATAGAAAGACTCAATTCCCCCGAGTCACAAATGATGAAGATATTAGTAATAACACCACACTTACCAGCAAGTTGGAGTTTAATTTACAGGGGGCTTTCACCAAAACTAGAGTCACGTCTCTTAGAACCACGTGGAGAGAAGCATGGTTCTAAGGTTGGCAAGGATGGTAGACATGAAGTAGGGTCAAAATTAGCCTCAAAAAGCCATTAAAAGCCCATAAAGTACAGTATTGTGTCATTTCTCTAACTCCAACTGGCCGGTTTTCCTCCGGTGTTGGGGCCAATCACTGCTTCTTCAGTAAAGCCCTGGATGAAACCGGAAGCTTGTCTCTAGGATGATGCCGTAGGAAGAATCTGTATTTCCCCACTTTGACTGAATGTATGTCAGTTAAAGAAGCACACGATGACTCTACGAGGCCCCACCAACAACTGCCATACTCCGCTTGCACAGATGACAGAAGTGATGACTCAGGTCCCCAAGGGAGGGAACGGTGGGGCCCAGACTCAAACCCTTGGCTTCTTGTGTAGAGGCCCAGTTTCACTCGCAGTGAAAATATGACTGGCCCCCTGGAGTGACATATTGCAGGCAGGGTGCCCTGAATCCTGGGCAAGTCCCCGGGGTGACTCTTGTCTGCCAGCTGGACTTCACCCTTCTCCACCCCAAGGAAGGGAAGGAGGCTGCGGAGACAGCCGGGCTTCTGTTCATCTACACCCAGGCCACCCTGAGAAGCCACTCAGGGTCTCTGTTAGCTGCAGGAAGGAGAGGTACTTTCTTCAGCTGGGACCACTGGAAAGCCCTGCAGTGACAAGCCAGAGCCTCATCGTGCCATGTCCTTGCCCTTGGACAGCCTCCGCCTCTTGGCCTTCCTCAGAGAAAAGCCCGACCAGAGAGAGCTTTGTCCTGAGATCCCACCTCAGGGAGGCCCTGACCTCACACCAGTAGCTCTGAGTTAGCCTTTGCCAGGGCCACACCCATGAGCCAAGAGGAGGGGGACAGCCCTCCCTCTGCCCCTCCTCCTCCACTGACCAGCTCCTGCGGCCTCTGCCCCATATGTCCCAAATACAATGTTCCCCAGGGAGCCCGGCACCGCAGGTGGAGCCAGAGACAGCCCCAGCCGCTCCAAATTGGACCACCTCTACGTTGCACAATCCCCTCATTACCCTTTCAAACAGGGGGTGGAGTTGACTCATGGGTAACCCACAGCAGCATGTAGGCCAAAACTCAATTCTGAACTCCGTCACAGGGTTTGGGATGCACACGTGTTAACTTTAGAAACTGAGTCAGCTTTAGATCTGCGGACTACCAAATGTTTCCTTGAACAAACTTCGTTTTCGAGACAAACCTTAACCCGAAGTCCAATATACTAAACAGAAAAGATAATGACACTCATTAGCACCTCATGAGTACACGTCACACGCCCTGCACCGTGCTAGGCCCTCAACACACATGATCTTGGCTCTTCCTGCCAAACAGCCTGGCAAGGTGGAAACCCTTTGACCCCCACTGCTAGAGTGAGGAAGTGCAGGCTCAGGGGATTCAAATAACCAGCCAAGGTGAGTGGTTGCTTCGTCCACCCAGGCTCTCTTAACCACAGTGCTGGCTGTTACTTGGAACTGGTCACGTTGAAGTGGGCACGGGAAGCCCGGAACCTTCTGTGCTTGATCCCTGCTTCTAATCCTACCCCACCCCATCTGCTGCTGGAAGTGCCTCCCGAGAACCTTTGGGCTCCAAGGAACTCAGTTTGAAAACCATCAACTTTGGCCAATAACCAAGTAATAATACATTCCTCGAGCACCAAGATGAGGATGGAGAGTGATTAGATAGGGTTTCGTTGCCTTTTTTTTTTTTTTTTCCTGCTTGTGTGTTTTGAAAGCTAAAGTCCTGGAAATCATGGCGTCCACACTCCTCCCACCCCACCTATTGTACCTACAGGAAAACTCAAGGCTGCCGAGGGGAGACCCCCAATCCTGACCTCCACCAGCCAGCCCAGATCCCCTCTCCTGTAACCTTGACCGACCAAAGCCAGCGGCCTGAGATTGTAAATGCCACTACAAATGAAGCCATGAAGCCACCAGCCCACCTGGGTGACTGTGTTTGGACAGCGCCCCACACCTTCCAGTGTCCTGGACACAGCCCAGCCCTCAGGCCCTGGCCAGGCAGGGCTCTGAGCCCAGAGAAAGGCAGGATCTCAAGAGAGGAGAACCCACAAGTTGAGCCAGTGGCAGGGAGAAGGGGGCTGCAGAGAGCGGGCACCAGGCCCAGAGAACAGAGGGAGAAGAGAGAGGAGGGGAGGAGGGGTCATGGGGTGTGTAGGGAAGTAGCTCGGGCATCGGGCATGGGGTGGGCAGAGGTCAGGCCTGGGTCAGGGGAAGAGGGGATGCTTGGCACTGAACAAGCAGGCCTTGATGGGGAGGGGCTTCCCCTGGACTCCAAAGCGAAGAGGAACGGCTGTCCGTCCTCCGCAGGCTTTGTGGGTTGGACTGGGGTGTATTTTGTGTCAGGGGCCCATTACAGCCAGCCCACACTCGGGAAAGGGAAGGTCACCCCTCATGATCATCTCTGTCCCTTCCTTGTACCCTCTTGCTCACCAGCCCTCCAGCCCCGGAGCACCCCAGAAACCCCCTTCGGACCTGCCCCTTCCCTTGTGCCCCCTCCAACCCAAGACCATCTGCCTCTCCCACCTGCCTTCAATCCTCCCGCCTGCCCCCAAAAATCCTGGTGCGAGAGTGGGCGCCGAAGCCCGGGTCTCTGGGTCTGGGGCGGGCCCGGCTGCAGGAGTGATCGCACCAGCCCAGGACACCATTGGCAAGGCCTGGGTCTTACCCCAGCCCCGACAGCTGGGCCCTCTTGCCAGAAATGCTGGCAGAGCGGGCTCTGGCAGGCTCCCGGGGGGCTTACCTTCACACCATCATTCTTCTTGTTTCCTCCACTCTTCCCTCCTATGGAGGAGAGAAAGTAGAGGGTCACCAACACCAGGCAGGGCACCAGGGCCCACAGGGCAAGGAAGAGCAGCATCCACAGGCAGCCGGAGGCCAGGAGCTGGCTCAGTGATCTGGGGAGACCTCCTCCTCCTGCTCCTCCTCCCTCCTCCGGAGCCCAGGATGGCCAGTGGCCCACCGGGTGGGCCTGGGCTCCCCCAGTTCTCAGGGATCTCAAGTGTGACCCCCCGGCCCCATGGGTTGAGGTAGAGGAAGGTGTCCAGTGCGTCCCAGGACCGTGGGTTTACTGTTTCAGCCCGGGGATTCCCTCTGGATCCCGGTCACCACCCGTGCTGGTGGTGGCCAACCCGGAGGCCCAGCTGCCCGGCCCTGGGCTGGACACTCCCTCCCCAACCCGGACGGCTCTAATTTTAGCCCCATGCTGCTGCAGAGGTCATGTGTCAGCCCTGCCTACTCACTCTGGACAGCTGCGAGCTGTGTTTTGCCAGTGACAAGAAGCAGATGCCCCCTTCTGGGGCCCACCCCTGCCAGAGCACCCATCCTGGCAGCAGCTTCCCCACCCTCCAACTCCAGAGATCCGGGCTGCGGTTGGCTCTGTCCCTGGTAGCCAGGAAAAGCAGAGCAACAGATCTCAGGGAGGCCCCACCTCTGTCATTCTCCTTCCCCTCCCCCCTCTACTCCTGGCCAGAGCCCGTGGAGAGGGAGGGCAGCAACCAGGAAGTGGCATGAGTGCCCAGCCCTGCCCACCCTGGCATCCGGCTGCTCAGGCCTCAAACAAATGCCTTAAGTTAAATGAGATAGGGTATCTCTAAAGTGCTTACTTAGCACTGCACTTGACCTCTGTGCCATACATGCTCAGTAAATGGTAGCCACTTGTCCTTCTCTTGGTGGCCTAGAGAGGGTGAGCCGGAGATGGGGGCAGGGAGGGGTACAGGATATTGTAGCCCCAGGGGCTTTGAGGGATGAGGCTTACGGTCAGCCTGTCCAGATTCCCAGGCACCCTCACATTTCCAGTGAGCCCTATCGGGCTCTCATTCAAAGCCTCCCTCTTGTAAATCAGGTGTGGGAGTGGGTACCTCTGGATCCAAAGCCCAGGGGAATGGCTGTCCCTCCTCCGTGGGCTCTGTGGGCTGGACCAGGTTGTACAGTTAGGCGGGGGCGGAGTGCTTGTCCCTCCAGCCTCAAGGGTGGCCCTCTCGTCTCCAGCCCACTATTGCGAGACAGTGAGTCCCATGAGGCCACGTGTTCTGATTTTCATGAGAAACAGAGACCTGGGCTTTTCTATGAAATCTCCTGATGTTTAAGAGCTAGAAACTTTTTCCAAAAAAATTGTTTTAAAACACCACTGGCCCCTGTCTATGCACATCTAGAGATTGGACCTAACCCACGGACACCATTTTGTAAGTCAGGGATTAGAGTTCTCCAGGGGCACTGCAGTTGTTAAAAAAAGACTCTGACTGTCTGGGTGGCTCGTGTTTCAGTTTAAGGAGCTGCAGGATCCTTGTCTGGGGAGAAAATGGAAAGGTAGCTCAGGCAGTGGCAAAAGCCCAGATCTGAAGTTCCAGGGTTTTCCCACCCTGGGTCTCATTCTTTCAGATGGTGAAACGGGCAGGTGGACCCTCTCCGCGAAGCCCAGGGGTAGCGGCCCAGAACCAAGTCCTTGCTGTAGGGCCAGCCACGTGACCACCGCAGCCCTCACAGGTCCAGCCGCAGGCAGAGGGCCCCTCGGGTGAGTTTTGCCATATCTGCTCAGCTGCCCCATCAGCCTCCGGGCTCCCCAGAGAGAGCCCTTTGGCAGCGCTGGCCCTGGCCCCAGAACTCTCCAGTGTGCCAGGGGGAGCTTGTTGCTAAACCCTAACTCTAATCCCTTCCCCTTCTCTCTTCAGGGCCACACGCCACAGGTCACTGGGCACTCCCTACCCTAACCAGCCTGGCCTTGGCCAAGGCCGAAGGCTCCTACCCTGGGCTCCCTGGAGACTCACCCGGCCCATGGGCACTTGCACTGGGTGATCAAACCTGCCCTGTAAACAGGCTCTGCCTCCTCCTAGCGATGTGGCCTGAGGCCCACCATGGTCACACCCCTGAGCTTCCTCCTTCAAAAAACGGGGATGACAGTGGCCCCCACTGCCTTGTCCTGCAGGTCACCTGAGTGAAAGTGTGGGGACAGCTTAGCACAAGGCTCGAGTAGCGACGGGGAACCAGAATACTGCCGCGCCCTGAGCCTGGCTCAGTCTCACCTGGGCCTGTACCCCAGCCTTTGAGAGGCCTTCCCCTCTGGCTGGCCTGGCCTGAGGACCCCAGCACTGCTGGAGTCGAGGGTGGGGAGACAGGCTAAACTTCTGACCCTTCTCGGTGAGCCCTTTGCTTGCTGACCTTTGACCTTTGTCCATTTCTTGGGGCAGGCTTCTATCAGGTGAGCTAAGCCCCCAGTTATGGGGTTCCCTAAGCCGCCGCTCTCATTAGGCCCCCTGGCCTGAAGTCACCCAGGTATCCCACATGGCAGTATCCCCACGTCCTGCAGGATGTATGTGGGTCTTTGAGGGCCTACCACCTACCAGAGAAGTTCCTGGTGGCCAGCATCGTGGTGAGGATAGCTCCCTGAAGCGGGTAAGAGGAGAGGGCACGGAGGAGAGAGAAGAAGCCGGAAGTGAGGGGGGAGAGGAGAGAGGGAAATGGGTGGTGAGTGGGGAGGAGAGGAAGGTGCTCCATTCAGACACAGGCCAAAGCCTTCTGCCCCTCCATGGCCCTCCTCCCCACAGCCCAGGGGCCAGCCCCCACCGCCCTGGAGAAATCGGGGTGAGCTCAGCCTTAGCTGCACCACTCCAGGGGCAGGGCCATCCTAGGGGCAGATATTAATAGGTCCCAGCGGCCTGGCCAGAGCTGGTGGACAGGCTCAGGACACCTGTCCGTGGGGCTGCTGAAGGCTAAGGAAGTTTCCTGCCTAGGAAAGCAGAGTGGACCCGGCGTCCCTGGGCCACCCTCTGCCCGGAACACTCAGCACCTCACCCGAGTACTAGTACACCCCTCCGTCGTCCCTGGGCTTAGAACCCTGGGAAGTTAATGTGGAAAAACCGTCTTTTGTCAATGAAGGGACTGGGGGACAATGGCCCTTCTGGTTCTGACACTGTCTCATTTGGATACTCTCTGAGTCCGACAGTTTACGATTTTAAGAATCTCTGATTCTCACATTTTGAGACTTCCATCACTGTACCCACTAGGGACTGATGAGAGTTTCCCTGGCATCACGTTGGCTGCCACCCCCTTGGCCCATGTCCCCATCCCGAGCCACATGCCAGGCTGGGGAGCCATTGGTAAGAAGGTTCCCAGTGAGCTGGGGTCTCAGCATCTGTCACTGAGCACGCTGATGGCTCCTCCATTCTGACCAGCTGGGGGCCCCTCGGTCGCTCTTCCTGCCTGCTCATAGGGTCCCTGGCAAGGTCTAGGTCAGGAGTTGTCCTAGCCCTGAGAACACAGAGGACCTACTTAGAGGCCGGCAGCTCAGGGCCCACCCGGGTCCCTCTGTACCTTCCTTGGGGCCACGACCCCTACCCGAGTCACTCGGCCATTCCTCTCCCATGCGGGCACCTCACCCGCATCATGGCCTCCTGCCCTGTCACATGTCACCTCCGAATCCTCTCCCCAGCCATGCTGAAACATGCGGTTCCCCTAAGGGATCCAGCTCACACTTCCAGACTTCTTACACAGGCCTTTCTCTGTGTCTGGAACACCTGCTCGCTCTGACTCTGCCCTGCTTATGCTCGCTAACCCTTTGGGGTCTCAGCTTAAATGCCACTTGCCCAGGGAGGCTTCCGGGATCCTTCCCTGGTCCTTCTAGACCTGGGAATGGCCCTGCTGTGGGAACCCACAGCCTCGGGGCATGCACTCACCACTGTCCCATAACGTCCCAGTTACGTGTCCGTCTTCTCCACTGCTCACTGTCCCACCCGCGGAGCAAGTGTTCAATAAACCAGTGAAGGGGAGGCCTAGTGAGTGGGCCTCCTGGCCACTGTGGACACCCAGGGCAAGCTACTCCCACGTCTGGTGACGTGGAGGGTAAGGGCCTGTTACCTTGAGCTTTCTCCTGGCATTGAACTTCTTCAGGCAGTCCACGGTCTCCTGTCTGTGCATGCAGGAGGCCACGGTGGACCGGTGCTGGAGGAAGTGGGGAAGAGGTCTGTGAGTGGAAGGCAGGCCTCCCTTCCCTCAAGAGCCCCTCAGCGGGGTGTCTTATGGATGTGGTTGGCATCGTGGGGACATAAGTCTTTGTTCTAGGGAGGTCGTAAACATTGTTGGTGCTTAGCATTCTGGGCACCAGCCATTTAATGCCAGTAGCACCCCAGTCCTGATGCCAACCTCCCATTTCCCCTGAGAAGCACAGTGCGGTCAATGTCCCTTGGATTAAGCCTCCTCAGTCCCAGGCCGGGACTGAGAAGCCAGGGACAGGGACAGGACTCCATGAAGGACTTAACACTGAGGTCTGGAGGGACTCCTGGGAAGGGTCTGGCTGAGGAAGGCTCACCGAGATCCAGGGGTGCTTGAGGGCCTCGGCAGCTGTGATGCGTTTGGACGGGTTGATGGTCAGCATCTTATTGATCAGATCCTTGGCTTCTGGGGTGACGGTGTCCCACTCTGGTGATGGGAACTGAAAGGGGCAGAGGGGCCAGGTTTGCCCAGCCTACCCCAGGCCACCCCTGCGATCCCCCAGCCCCTGACTGGCAGGGGAGCAGGCAGGGGTCCTACTGCCAATCCACTCGGGCATCCACAACTACGAGGAGGTGGGACAGGATCTCCTGACCCCAGGACAAACCGGAACAATGGCCAGGGGGAAAGAAGGCCTCCCTCTGCTACTCTGAGGCTGTGCCTTATCTGGAGAGCAGCAGGCCTGTGTTTACGGCCCAGATTGTGGGACCACAAGGCTGGGTATAGGTCTGTTTCCTGGGCTGTGTGACCTTGGGTGAGTCATGTGACCCTTCAAGCTATCCCCAGAGGTGTTGTAAAGATTTGATATGGTATAAAACACCAGGAACAAAGCTTGATAGAAACTGGTCATGTAGAAAAGCAGTATAGCTTGGTAGTTAGAAGCATAAACACTAAAGCCAAACTGCTTGAGTTCAAATCCCAGCTCTACCATTTCTTAGCTATGTGACCTGGGTGGTTATTTAATCTCTCTATGTCTCACCTGTAAAATGAGGATAATAATAGTATCTATGTCATAGATTGGTGTGAGGATTAACTGTAATAATATATAGAAAGCATTTAGAAGAGTACTCTGTGAATGTAAGCAAGTATTCTTTGTGTGTATATGGATGGATGGATGGATGGATGGATGGATAGATAGATGATAGATAGATAGATAGATAGATAGATAGATAGATAGATAGATACCTGGAGAGAGAGAGAGAAAACGAGGTTCATGGGACCTGAGCCCCCAAGTCTCGCCCCACTTTGCTGCTGTTCTGCCTTCTGGGCCCTCATGGGCTGAACCCCACCACTTAGAGGCCCCGATCGTTAGGCACAGCCAGCTCACCATTTGGCTTCAGTCAGCCCTCAAGCTCCACCTGCCATTCAACCTCTGGCCCCCAACTAGAGAGTGGCAAGGAGACCTAGACGGGTTAGGAAGGCGGTAGGGGGGGGCACCCCCGGGTCCTGACCTCACTGGGCATTGGCTTTCACTGGAAGGGACCCCAGGGATGGCAGGGAGGCTGCAGAGAGGAGGGAGACTCACATCATAGGCGCCAGCTTTGATCTGCTGGTACAAGCGGTGCTGATCCTCATCCCAGAATGGGGGATACCCAACTAGCAGGATGTACAAGATGACCCCTGGGGAGAACACCAGGAGGAACTTCAACCCCTGTGAGCAGGAGCAGTGGGGGAGGGGAATGATGGGAAAGAGGAGAGAGGGCACCAGAGGTGCAGGGGGCAGGGGGATCGAGGGCCTTTGGAAGGACTCACCGCAGGCCCACAGGTCCACAGGCTTCCCATATGGGTCCTTCCGCAGCACTTCTGGAGAGAGGTATCCAGGGGTCCCTGCGAACCCTGCTCCCCAGGCACAGACAGGCAGACACACACACAGAGGGTAGCATGTAAGTAAACCAGAGCAAGCGCCTGGTGGGAGGGGGGTGAGGGTCACGCTGGAGACGGCAAACGCACCCCCAACCCTCAAATCGGGCGAGCAATGCCCTAGACCAGGGTAGACAAGTACATGTGCACCTGTCACCACCCCGACTCCCAAGCTTATGGCAGAAGTCATCAATCAACCCCAGAGCCCTTCCCATGTGGTCCTGACTCAGCACCATAACCTTCTAGCACAATCTCTCTAGAAGCCACTACCAATCGATTGCTGGGGGCACTCAAGATGAAATGTCCTTGCCATGGGGGCCCCAAGCTGAGCTGAACCCCTGCCCACTTCCCACATCTTCTAGGAGCAGGTCCTGGGATGGCAGGAGACCTGTCCCTAACTCTGGCTATACCTTAAGTCCGTTGGATAGGTCTCGTTTCCTTCGAGGCCTCAGTTTCCTCATCTGTCAAATGAGGGATTAGGGATTCTTATATTAAATACCTCCCAGCATTGTTGGGAGGGTCAACTGAAATAATGAACACCCCCCAATATTTTTACAAGGAATCATAAAAACAGTTCCTATTTATTGTGTGTGTGCTAAGTGGGGCTGGGCGTTCTCTCTGCCTGATCTCCTTTAACAGCCCCGAGGAACAGCCTATCATTATTCTCACAGATGAGAAAACAAGCTAGGAGAGGTGAAATGAGGCCCAGGCACACAGCTCACAGGCAGCAGAGATGGAATTTGAACCCAGAGCTCTGGCTCTTAACCACTGATCAATATTGCCCACTAAAAAGTATTCCCAGATGGCCAAATAGACTCACTTACGCCCAAACCTCAGAGCCTGCTGGGTTGCCTGAGTTTAAAACTTGGCTCTACCCCTTTTAATCTCCCTGGACCTTTTCCAGGTTTCTTAGCCTCTGTTCCTCATTTGCAAAGTAAGGATTCTAATCTCTAGCACTTAGGACGTTAGGGAAACCCGTAGAAGCCTCTAGCCAACCGTGAAGGGGTATATGTGTGTGAAGAAGCTAGGTACTGTTTGAATAATAACCGTGTTCCTGCACCTGACCCCCAGGGAGAGGAGTAACATCCATTGACCCAAAGGCTGGGTCGGGAGGGACCTCTCACTGTGCTACCTGAGCCCTGGCTGGAGCAACACCCTCTCCAGCCTACCCCTGTTTGGGCAGAACGTTCCTAGAGGCCAACAGGTCAACACAAGGCTGGCTGCCAACACCCCACCAGCCCCGGCCGCCACTCACCGAACCATGCCTGCTGCTCCCCCTCCACCTCTATAGCCAGGCCAAAGTCTGCCAGCTTCACGGCGGCACCCTTGAGCTTGGAGGCCAGCAGCAGATTCTCCGGCTTCCCAGAACCAGAGAGAGAGAAGAGGGGAAAGGTGGGAGGAAAGGGCCAGGGGACAGTGAGCAGATTCAGGTCCTCACCTCCAGGGGCCTGGGCTTATAGGTAGAACAGCTGGATAAGGCAGGGGCACCCCACCCCCACCTGGAGCTCCAACCCAGGACCCCGAGCTTAGCCCCCAGAGAGAGGACTGGCCCATTGCCAGTCCTCTGGCTTCTGCGACAGGAAGACCCTTCCTTCACCAGCCACCCCTTCCCCCTCCTCTCAAGGTCTGGAGCTGGAGCTGAGGTGAGGGTGGGAGATAGTGGCGGGGGGGGGCGGAGAGCCACCACCACAGTAGGAAAAAAGAAGTGGTATCTACTGTGCCCCTACAATGTGCCAGCCACTAGGCTACGGGTTTTGCGTACATCACCTCATTTATCATCTCAATAACCTTGGGAGTAAGCACCCTTATCCCCGTTCTCTACAGTGGCCTTCTTATATTCCCTGAAACAGTCATACTCATTTCCACCTCAGGGCCTTTGCACTTCCTGTTCCCCTGCCTAATCTGTTTCCCTCTGAGTTTCACAGAGCTAGCTCCTTCTCTTCATCTGACTCTCACCTTCATGTCACCCCTTCCACAAAGTCCTCCATGACCACTCTATCTAAAGGAGGAACTCCCAGGTACGCTATGTCTTAGTTCCTTGTTGTTATCTTCATAGATCTCCTTATAATTTGTAATGTTTTTCCCCATCTGTCTATGTGTCTGTTCGTTATTTGTCACCCCGCAGTATGTGAGTTTCTATCCATCACTGTATCACCAGCACCCAAGACAGTGGCCCGCATGTATCAGACACTTAGTAAGTATTTGTCGTATGTAGAGAGAGAAGGAAACTGAGGCTCAGAGATGTTAAGTGGCTTGACAAAGATCACAGAGTTGGGAAGAGATAGGTCCAGAATCGAAGCACAGTCTGTCTCCCAAGCCATGCTCTTACCCACTCTAAGTTGAAAGACAGGGTTGGGGAAGGGGGATTTGGGGGGCCTCGGACATGCCACCTGGCCTCTCAGGTGTTGAGGCTGCTGTCTCTGCAGGACAGGAAATTACCCAATCAGGACAGGGAGGAGTTAAGAGCGTGGACTCTCCGGTTAGACAGAGAGCCCCAGCTCCTGATTCCAGCTGTGGAATTTGGATCAGTTATCTCACTACTCCAAGCTTTAGTTTCCTCCCAGAAAAATGGGGATGATGCCTACCTCATGGGCTGGCAGACAGATTAATTTCAATGATCCACATAAAGTATTTCACAGTGGCCAACAGGAAGTGCTTAATAAACATCAGCACTCATATTTTCTGCTTGGGGAGGGGGTGGGGATCCAAGTCTCTGGAGACAACTGGCTTCCTCAGACCCCCACTCCCACTGGAATTTCCAAGGGGGTCCCACATTTGACCTTTCACTGCCCAAAGCTAGACGGGCCACAAACAAATATAGCTTGTTAAGGCCCCTTTTGTTCTCTGGGGACTGTGTTCTCAACGTGTCCTGGGTCTTGGTAACCGTCCTGTCCTGATTTGACGAATGTGCCACTAATTATTCTATCCATGGTGGCCTAAATTTGTGCTGCCTCTCCTCCGCCCTCCTCCCATGCAGGGGCTGTAGCTATAATGGGAACAGGCCTTCCGGGAGAGCCACCCTGCAATCTGGCCAGAGACCTTCTTGCCTGTGAGTCTGGACTGAGCTACAGGGAGCTCACCTGCGTCCAGGTGAGGAGCCATGGACTACTCATGAGAGTCAGAGGTGGGCAGGGGCTCTGCACAGAGCATTTCACCCTAAAGAGGAACCTGGAGTGGCTGGAGGGTGACTCTGGAGTGACCACAAAGCCACCCAAGTGCCTCCAGGGCTGCTCTGAGCTGGAGGCTTGATCTGTGTAACCCCAGTGGGTAGAACTGGGGTTCATGGGGAAAGCCCCCAGAGCAGGAACAAATGAAGAAACATTTCCCAATGTCCAGGGAGCTACCCTGTAAGAAGTAAGTTTGTAGTTATGGAAGACCAAAAAGCAGAGGTTTGATGGACACCCAGTAGAGACAGCTAGAAGGGGCTACTGCAGAAGCAGGAGCCGGATTGACTGGTTTTTTGGCCCCAGACCACCCAAGGCCTGGGATCTGAGGTCAGAGGCCAGGACTCCAATCTTAGCTCAGGCACAACAGAACTGCATGTTCTCAAGCAAATCCCTGGGACTCTTTAGGCCTAGTTTCCTGCTCTGCAAAAAGGCAGAGGTGTTGTGAGCTACCAGCTGCTGAGTCCACGTGACCCAGCAGAGGAGAGCTATGAAGTCTGCGCTGGCCAGGCAAGGCCATGTAGCTGACTTGTCCTGTCCACCTCCCTCCTCAGGTGGGAAGAGGGAGGACCCCAAGGGCCTCAAGGCCTGTTCGCATTTCCCCCCTTCCCTCCACCTGCCAGAGGCCTGCAAACAAGAGTAACAATGCATCCGTGGACCAGGCACTGTGCTGTCTCCTTTGACATCTTCACCAACCTGGGCAGAGGTTGCTATGGCAACCCCTGCTGTAAAGAAGCTGACGCTGTGAAGTTAGAAAGTGGCCCTGCTGGGATCTGGACCTGGCCACAGCCAGTCTTGGCATTCTAACTGCATCTCACCTGGCTTGGCTGGGGGCCGGGAGGCCTGGGTCCCAAGCCCAGATGCTTGACCCCCATAAGCCCAGTTTCCTTGTCTGAGGGAAGTACTCTCTGCCCAGCCCAACTCAGGTAAACTGAAGGGAATCTTGGGTAAATGCCAGTGGCTCTGCAGGTGGAGGAAAGGGTAGGGGCAGAGGGGCAGGAGGTGGTGAGCTGCACCCCGGGGCTGGTCACTCACCTTCAGGTCCCGGTGCACCACCCCCATCTGGTGGCAGTGCAGCACAGCCTCCAGGATCTGCTGGATACAGTGACTGGAGAGAGAAAGGTAGGGGTCACGGTGGGAAACCAGGCCTCCCCTGGGAAGCTGGCAGGCAAGATACCCTGTCCCCTGGCACTATTGCCAGGCTACACTTGGAACTCACCTGGCATCAGCCTCACTGTAATACTCCCGGGCCACGATGTCCTCAAACAGCTCCCCACCGGTGACCCTGAGGAGACAGGCACAGAGTCACCCTCCCACAGGCGCCAGGGGCTGCCTCTTGGGGAATAGTCTCCAGGGAGATAAGGGTAAGGCCTGGGGACCTCAGAATCTCAGCCCCCAAAGGAGGGACCCTGGGGGTCATAGCGACGCCCCCTGCTACAGCCCCCTTTCTGGCTTCCAACCCACCCTTTCACTAACTTCCCTCCCCTCCCCCCTCAGCTCTTCTCCCCCACTGGGCCCAGGCTGGAGTTAGGGTCCCTCAGAACACATCACTAAGACTCATTAGACCTCTAGAAGCCCTTGGTCTTGTTTATGTTTCTTAGTAGACTTTACTTTTTTTTAAAGATTTATTTATTTGCTTTTAGAGAGAGGGAAAGGTGGGGAGAAAGAGAAGGAGAGAAACATCAATGTGTGGCTACCTCTCACTCACCCTTCCTGGGGACCTGGCCTGCAACCCAGGCATGTGCCCTGACTGGGAATCAAACTGGCGACCCTTTCACAGGTGGGCATTCAATCCACTGAGCCACATCAGCCAGGGAAATAGACCTTATTTCTAGAATAAACTTAAGTTCACAGCAAAATTGAGCAGAAGGCATGGAGAGCCGCATACACTGCTGTCCCTACCACAGGCAGAGCCTCCCCCATTATCAACATCTCAGGGCTGTCTTTTTACAGATGAGACCAGTGTCGTCACTGAGTCTCTCTGCCAATCCAGGAACCACTCAGGTCTCTCATGTAATCATGCTTTTTCATTCAATCGTCTGGCTTTCAAAACTTCAGTAATAACAGTGCTTGGGTGGTGAATCTATCATACCTGGGAAACTCTATCAGAAGAGGGAGCTCAGCCCAGCCTGGGAGCATTTGGGACACTGTCCCCGTTCCCAGCCAAGGGACCCAGGGAGGTCATCCCTACTCAGGCTGCCCTGATATGCATTGTACATCCCAGGGTGGGCCCAAACTCACAGGTCAAAGATCAGGTAATGATGTCCCTCCTCGGAGATGCTGTCGTGGAGCCGGACTGTGGGAAGAGCCAAGGCAGCCAGTTACAGGAGAACACAGCATTCTCCACTCCTGCCCTCCTTCCCATCGTCCCATAGCCAACATTGCAATTTCTCAGGCAGTTGCTGAGCACAGTCTAGGAACCGGATGCTTTGACAAATTCAGGTGAACAGGGGCTCACTGACTTTGGGCGTCTCCAAAAGAGGCCTGGGCTTAAAGACAACAGGTCCTTTGTTTGATCCAAGTTTTGTCCGCTCGCCCACAACCCTCAGTTTCCTTTCTGGGCAAACTAGCAGCATGGAATGAGTCTGTGACTCAAATCTCTGCCACTTGCTAGCTGTGTGAGTCTGGGCAGGTTGCTACTCATTCCTGAGCCTCTCTTTCCTTGTCTGGACCACGAGAATGAGATTCTTGGACTTGGAGCACACAGTCGGTGGTCACTTAGTGCTGGCCCTGACCGAATATCCCTGATCTGCCTCCAGGTCTGAGGAGATAATAGAACTGGTGGAGGTGTCAGGGACAACCGTCCCCGAGTTCTGGCATGCTGAGAAACTGTCATCCCCTCATACCTCATTAACCAAGAACAGAGCAAGGCTCCCCAGGAACCCAGAGCTCCCAAAATTACCCCCCGAGCTTCTGAAAGGAAGGACCTGAAGCCTGGGGCTGACTCTGGAGCCTGCACCCTGCCAGCCAAGGGCAAGCTCTCACCAGACAGGTTCACGTCCTCCCCTGCACCACAACCTAAAAATGTCCACAGGGCGGGTGCAGGCCCGGAGGATTATGATGCATCGCATGACGGAAAATTACACAGCTGTGAAGATCATGCGGCAGTTATGTATTCACTGGTTGAGAATCATCTCTCAATTATGTTGTCTGCAGAAAAGCAAAAAGCAGAACAGTATGCGTAGTCTTTTTCTTTAAAGATGGATTTAAGCTTGTATATGTCATAAGCCTCTCTGGAAGGATACAGAGATGTGGGCATTGGGGCTGCCTTGGGGAGGGGAATTGGGGGAGCAGGGGTCATGGATACGTGAGACTTTTCACTGTAAATCCTAATACCATCGCAATTCTTGCCAAGTACATATATTTCTGACAATACTGAGACCCCTAAATTCCTATGGCTCTCATATCTGCCCATAAAGTTTGGAGAAACCGGCATCAAATACTCCAGATTGTGTGCCTACCACAGGGGAAGGGGAGATGGGGACCAGAGGTGGAGGAGGAGGAAAGGGACACAGATTTAAATTTTTAAAATTTTAAATTCTTAAGTGAGGATATATTTTTATAAATAATGATAGAAAGGTGTTTTAAATCTATTTTAAAACAAAACTAAAAAGCAGCCTGCCTGAGTGCTTATAATATTTATAATCGTGCTTTGATTTTTTAATCAACATTTTATTATTAAAAATTTCAAACGTATGGTCATGTGAACACCCACAAGCCCACCACCTGGGTTTGGTTCTGTCATCAGCGCTTTCTCATACTTACCTTCCTACATTTCTATTCATTCCTCCATCCATTCATCAATTTTAATTTTTGAATGCATTTCAAAGCAAATGCAGGCCTAATTTTTAGAGGTATGTGTGTATTGAACTGAGCATCCTGTATTTTTGTGTGCAGACTGTAGCAAACTTACACTGGGCCCCTACCCAGACCCTCTTCGCACAGCTCCTGGCTGGGCGGGCTGCTTACAGCTCACAGCTGCCCGTCTTTTTCTGGAGAATTGCCCACTGCGGATGGAACCACCTTGCCCACCAGGTTACCAGCAGCCTTCAGCCAATGACTGAGGAACATGGGGAGGCAAGGTTGCTCCAAGGTCCAGTCTCCTTACCTTAAGGAGGGACAGCTCCGGGATAGGACTTACCCTGAAGAGACCTCCCCACCGCAACCCCCACCTTGGATCAGGTCCAAGTTAGACTTGACCTCGGGCCACATTACTCCCCCTCTCCCTCCTGCTTTTCCCACCCCAGTCTCTTACAGGTCTCCGCTGGGAGCACAAGCACCCGAATCCCCACCCTGGGCTCTGCTTGTAGGAAGCCTGACCTGAGAAAAGACGTATAGGTGTATTTGAGAAGGTATAGACATTAATTATCACATGGAAGCATAATCATGCAATATTAGCCTTAGATGCTGAGGTTATAGAAGATACTTGAAAAACTATTTGCCTTTTCATTTAGGTACAATAAACTTGCATTGTTAGGGTATCAAGGTCACATTTTGAAATAGACTCTTTTCTCTCTTTACCTTCCCCCTGGTGGACTCTTGGCAATAGACCCCTTCCTGTCTGTTCTGTTCCAGAGAGTGTGAGAGGTTTTAACTTCCTTTTCCTGAGCCTGAGAAGCTCTAAGAAGCCAAGCTGTAGCCAGAACCGTCTCAGAAAGTGCCCTCAGGGCTGGACAACTGCCATTTGGGAGGAGCTCCAAAGAGACTGGGGTCCCAGGTCCGAGCCCTGACAAGGAGCCTCAGCCCCTGTAGAGAAGGTCCTTAGGGTTCAGGAAAATGGACAGAATTGAAATGGGGAGGGGGCGGTTCTCCAGAGCTGACTTTCATTCAGATGGTGCCTTTGTGCTGATTGTAAAAGGCTGCCCTTCCACGGGAGGGTATTGGAGTCAGTTTCAGCCCCTGAAAGGTGGCTGACTCACCACTGCCCAGGAGACAGGGCCTCTCCTTTCTCTGCTATTTTCACAGACATACCTCCCCTCCCCTCGGTAGAGGCCAGCGCCCAAGAGGAAAGGCAGGATCCCAGGGCCACGGACTATGTAACAGTCCCACCCCTCCCCACCTCCTACCCAGTACAGAGATTGGCATGTCTGTGCCCATTGAATTATGCTGTCACTTTTTTGACTTTTTAAAATTTTGCCATAGAACAAAAATTCTGTAACGTAGTTTTCACTTATGTAGCTGAACTCATGAATTTCTGACATTCTCGCCCATATTTCTAACAGTTATTGTTTTCTTAGAAGTTGAAGGGCAGTAGTAGTACCCCTAGCCACGGCACACACTTGAAGTCCACTTGGGAAGCTCATAGAATGACTGAGAATGGGCTCTGGAGTCAGACTTGCTGGGTTCACCTCCCAGCAATGCCTCTAACAAGCTGTGTGGATTTGGGCAGAGTCTGTGCCCTCTCTGAGCCTCCTCCCCTAACAGCAGCGGGGGATTGCTACTGTTGTGCCCATAAAGTGCCCAACACAGTGCCTAGCTCCTGTAAGAACTTAATAAATAGAGACATTGTCATCTTCATCATCAACCAGCCTCACTTCCCTTGCCCACTCCAAATCATCTGCCAAACTCTCAGGTTGTCCCCTGATCACTGGGGTGGCCTTTTGGGGTCTGCCCCATCAGCAGATGGTAATGGGATCCGTCAGCCCTAGAGCCCATAACTTACTGCTCCCCTTTATAGCTGGGAATGAGAGGAAGAAGGGGTGCAAATGGGAGGAGGGAGCATTGACCTGAAACAGCCGCAACTGTGCAGCAACACACACACACACACACACAAACACACACACACACTTCCTCCGGAGCTGACAGCCTTTATAAGAACCATGGGATTTAATAGTCAGAGATCACTCAGAACCTCTTTTATCACACAGTTGGGGAGCTGGAGGCTGGGAGGGGGCCACACAGTGAGGCAGAAGCAGATCAGGGATCAGGGTCCAACCAGAGCTCCTTCCTGCCAGCCGCCAGCCGCCAGCCACCCCTTCCCCAATTCTGGCGATTCCGGGGCTGCTGGTGCAGGCCTGCTTCCCTTCCCCACACAGGGAAGGGGAGGTGCCTTCTGGGTATAAATAGCTGATGGAGATGCTTCTCTCCAGCAGGGGAGTTAACCCTTGGGGCCCTGGGCACAGGAAGATGCTTCCTGGGAGAGAGAAGGTGTGGCAGCTGCCAGAATTAGAACATTCCTTAGAGGGCACCTAGACCTTGCTCCTCAGAGTGTGGCCTGTGGATCAGCAGCCTCGGCATTGCCTCAGAGAATGCTAGAAATGCAAAACCTTGGGCTCCACCCAGATCCCAGACCTGCTGAACCAGAATCTACCTGTTAACAAGATGCCCAGGTGGTTCACACAGCCCTCTCCTTGTGAAGATGGAGGAAAGGAGCTCAGAGAGGGTCGTGCTCCTACCCAAGGTCACACAGCCATTTCCTGACAGAACTGTATATAGAATCTGTACTTCTTCCCCTCATGACTCAGAGTCCTGATGACCAGGGACACAACCCCCACCCCACCCCGCAACTGTACAGGAGTGGGGGAGGGGATGCCAGGTCTATCCTGGGCCCAGCCTCTCCACACAGCGTGCACTCAGTCTGTCCCTGCGGCAGGGGCCACCTTGCAGCTTGCCTCTAAGGGGCAGGCCAACCACCAGTCTAGGCAGGTGGGCACAATCACCGTGCCAGGTTGACTCAGCATGGGGGTGGGTTAGGGATGTGGGCTGCACTGGTCAAGGCCAAGCTTGGCCTATTTTTGTCTCTCCAAAGAGATGAAAGGCTTCAGGAGTTTTCCTAAAACAGCTTTTCTGAAGGAGGCTGCTGGCAGCGTGGGCTGTGAGGAAGATCTCCTTCTTCACCTTCCCCCCAACCAAGCTGGTCTCTGAGGAAAGTGGAAGCCATTGAAGGCAGCTCTCCTGCCGCCATCCCCAGAGAAGGAAGTGGCTCCCTTCCCACCCCATTAGCAAAGGACCACCAGGATGGGCAGGGGAGCAGGGCAGCCCCACCCTGCACCCCTCACTTGTCCCCTAAGAATTTACCAATGTTGGGGTGCTTCAGCAGGCGGCAGATGCGCGCTTCGCGTTCCAGCTTCTGATGGTCTGAAACATAGACAGATGCCCAGGTGAGTCCCAGGTGAGGGAGGAACTTCCACTCACTTCATCCCTTGCCCCTACAACCTCTCATGGTCTCCATCTCCCAGGGCAGCCCCTGGGCCCTCGACAAGCCTGTCTTTTGAGCAGGGCTTCTGGGTGGTCCAGGGAGGCTGTGAGATGCAGCAGAAGAGGGAGAGGCCATGGTTGCGATGACACGGAAGTCCCTTCCTCTCTCTGGGCGTCAGTCTCCAGGGCTCCCCAATGAAGGCTACCCCCGAGCCCCTTCTTGTATAAGACCCAAACTCCAGGAGTTCTCACCCAGTGTTCTCACTCCTGCCTTCTGGGATGTTTGTCCAAACCCCCTGGGTCTCCCCACCCACCTGGGAGAGACGCCTGGTTCAGGACCTGCCACCTGTGGTCTCTGACTCTGAGGCTGTGGGAAAGCGTCACACCCGTTCAGTCCTTCCAACGACCCTGGCTGTTGGCATCACTGTCCCCATTTTATAGATGAGGATACTGCAGCCTCATCCGGGGCAGAGTTAGCACTGAAAATGTATTTCCCAATTCCCTTCCTGGTGCTTTTCTCACAATTCGTAGTGAAGACCTTAATTTAAAAAAAAACAAAACAGTGGGACAGGAACCATTTACAAAGGTAGAATATTTACCGTGTGTTATAGGCCCTGTGCAGAGAGCTTTATGTGCATCTCAAGCCCTCATTACAACCTTTTGAGGGAGATGTAACTACTAGTCTGGCTTTTAAGAGGAAGAACCAGGGGTTCAGAGAAGATAAGTCCCTGGCCCGAAGTTATACCTGCAGTGAGCAGCAGAGCCAGGCTTTTACTCAGGTAGCCAGACTCCAGGGGTGAGCTTTAAAACCCCGTGCCGTGCCGTTCTCTGCACCCTGACAAATCGCCGCCACCTCTACCTGCCCCCAGTTCTCAAACAGAAAAACCAAGGCCCACACGAGGCTTCTCACACAGACGCTCAGGGGTAGAGCTCGGACTAGAGCCCTGGTCTCCCAGCGGCCTCTGCAGAGCAGGTAGGCACCAGGGAGGGTGGTGAGGATGGAGAAAGTCCCAGCCCCTGTGCCATGGCAGCTAGCTCCCCTTTCCCCACCCACTTTATTAGAGCAATTACTGGCCACCCTCCAAGGGCTGCAGAAGCCAAGATCAATACTGAAACGTGGCTTTTCCGTCAGCAAAGCGATGAAATCCAATCAAGTTTTCATAGAGTGCAAGCTCAACTCCCTAGCTAAAGACCAGCTGCAGGCAAAGGAGGGAGGGTAGACCCAGGGGCTTCCCCCTAATGCCCCATCCCTCCCTGCCTCCTTCCATATCCTTTAGAGTAAAGGAAGGTCAATTCCAGGGCAAAAGAGGGGAATCGCCATCCACTGGTGACTGGCGGCGTGCCCTCTGTGGGCTGAGGAAGGCTGGGCCCAGCCCCTACTCCATCCCCTGTCCCTCCACCCGTTCCTTCCTCAGCAGGACCAGAAATCAGCAGGTCAAAGTTGGGCCTATCAGAGGGGACTAGGGGCCTTCTAGCTCAGGCTGCACACGGGGGAGGGGAGCAAATTCAGAATTCTGGTGTTTTCTCCATGTGATGTTACCCCGGAGTACAGTTAGACTGAAAGGATTGAAAGAAGACATCGTTGGTCACGCAGCTTCAAACTTGTGCCTGGTTACCAGACCTCATTGCTGGAAGTGCTAGGAACTAATTGTTTTTGATAAATCTTATAATCATCTTGTGCATAGTACAATTACGCGGCATTGCAAATTCCAGTGCTAAAAGCATTAATTTATTTCACGGAAACGTATACATTACACAATAATTTTTGTAACTCTGAAATATTTTGACTTTCTAGTACTATACAGGAAACCTCAAGAAATGTAGCGATTGTATTTGTTTTGACCTCTGAGGCCTTGCTCTGTCATGTAGATGGGGGAACTGAGGTACAGCGATAAAGGAGCAATCCCTTTATCAAAATCACTTATCAAGATTGCGCAGCCTTATTTGAACTCAGAGCTTAGAGAATTCACTCCTGCGCGGCCGCACACACACCCCCCTTAATCCCCACCCCTCAAGTCCTGGGCAGCCAAGGAGCTCTTAATAAAATGTCACTCCCAGGCTTCAGACTCTCCAGCAGCCTCCTAATATACTTTTAACACCATCCAAACTCCTCACTACAGCCAACAAGACCCTGCTGGGTCCTGCCTCATCTTGGTCTTGAAGCTCCAGCCACATTGGTTCTATTTTGGGCTTGAAGTACGCCGAGCTCTCCCCACCTCAGGGCCTTAGGACTTGCTGTGCCCTCTGCCGGGAATGCCCTTACCCTGGGTCTTCTCATGGCTCCTTCTTTCTTTTTTTTTGAGTGTCCCTCCTGCCCCATCACTTCCCCATTACTCTGCCTTATTTTCTTCATCGTTTCCTGAGATTACCTCACTTATCTCTTTGCTTCATGATCTTTTCAGTCTCCCTTCCTAGAAAGCAGGTACCGTGAGAGCAAGACCTTTTCTATCGGTCACTGCTGTGTTCCCAGGGCGTGGAGCCCAACTCCTCGAAAACCCCATAGCTAAGCAGTGGCTAAGCTGGGATCTCAATCCATGTTCATAATTACTATATCACATTGTCTCCCATTCTCATAAGTAATTAATTGCCAAATCAATCCATCCAGCTCCGTGGAATCCCACGATGGGGAGCGGTCTGAGGAAAGCAAGACTACAGTCCCCAGCCTGGGTACCTGGAAGGATCACCCCCAATACCCACAACATACCCTGTGGACCTTCCCCCTCCCTCCCTGGGGTTTTGCGGGGCCAGCCCTGCCCAGAGCTCAGCAGGCAGGGGTGGGTGGAAACTCTGGGGGTAGGTTTCTGGAGCCAGTAGGACAGGGTGGGATAGAGAAGAAGTGGGGGAATGTGAGGGGGAGAGTGCGGAGAGGCAGCTTGGAGGGCTCTCTGCTTGCCGAGGGGCCCGGTTCCAGCAGGCAGGTGGGCAGCGGGATTCTGACCAGAGGCACAGGAGCCAGGAGAGAAAATAGGCCTCCAAGTCTGGGACAGCAAGTGCCCCGCCCTCCGCGGGGCCTCCGCAGGGCTCCTGGTCCTGGGAGGCTGCGTAAATAATCCTGAGGAATGAGAGGGCCAGGCAGGGGTGGGAGGAAGATGAGGAGGACAGGAAAGATGTCTTCCTGCCACCTCACCTTTTTCAGGGGTTGAGTTTCTTTTTTGCTTGCTAGAGACACAAAGCAGAGATTGGGCACCGGGCGGCCTCACGTGGACCTGAAGCTCAGGGGCAGCCTGAGTGAGCTCCTGCCGTGTTTCCCACCAGGTGTCCTGAGACTGATCACCAGGGAGCTGAGGGAGTGACCGCTCGGCACCAGGAGGGACAGTGGGGTCTGTGGAGGTGCCTATACCCGGACCAGTCACCTCCGGTGACACTAACTGCATCCCATGCCCGGCAAGGTTAATGAATGCATGCTGTGTGTGCCTGGCAAGCCGGGGCTAGGAAGAACACAGAACCCCTGGCAGGGATTTAGCGCCCAGCAGATACTCAGAACAGAAATTTGTCAATGCAGGCGCTCAGGCTTCACCTACTGAATCCAGCCCTCCGGGGTGGAACCGCCCGGGGCAGCTGCATTTTTATAAAGGCGCCCAAGGGGATTTGGCAGGGATTGGGACAGGCAAAATCTTTACTTTTCATTTCATGTCTATATGGTTTCTTGGAATTGTTTATTTCATGTGCGTTTTATTTAAAACACTAGTTTAAAAATATGTACCAAAAAATGTCCCCTGGGTTTGGGAACTGCTGGGTAGAAGAGGCTGCCCGGGTGGGAAAGAGGAAGCCACAACTCCCTGAAGGTTGGACAGACGCCCCGAGTGGGCACAGGCCCCGACCCGGAGCTGCCAAAGTCACCCGGGAGTGCCAGCAGGAGAAGCTTAGAGTGTGTTGCCAAATATTCAGTCTCAAACTATTCCCCACCCCAGGCACCTCGAATGGCAAACAAAGAAAGCTGCTAAAAAGATCTCGGCTCTCCTCTCCCGCAGGGGAGAAGGTATTGGTAGTTGGCAGGCTTCTTTGGAAAGGTCCCCCTAAGAACATCTCCACTCCCATCCTCCACACTCACCTAGGCCTGGGCCACCTTCCTCCCTGGAGCTCAACAAATCACCAGAAAAAGTGGGCATGGCAGTTACTGCCTGAAACAGCCCATTGAATACACTGCCCAGGAGTGCTTAGTCACCTTCTGAAAGGAGGCAATACCTCTTCCCCATGCACGTGTGTGTGTGTGTGTGTGTGTGTGTGTGTGTGTGTCAAAGTTACCCAAGACCTCCTGCTTCTGGGAAGGACCTGGCTTCCTGACCCTCCCTCATTTGGGGTCAACCTCAACCTATCACCCCAAGTCATGGCTCTAGTCCTACCCCCAATATCCTTCAGGGATTGGGACATCTCTTTTGCTTGCTGGAGACACAAAGCAGAGAGAGGGTACCAGGCTGCCACTAGTCACACAGCAACAGCAAGGCGGGTCCTACCACCTGGACTCGAGGTGGCGCTCTGGCCGGCCATCTTGCCACTCTGGCCCCTACCCGTGGCTCTGGCTCTGGACTTTTTGCAGGTCTCTCCCTTTCACACTGGCTTTCGTGCTCACCATGTGCCATCGGAGGCCCTTGGCCTTTCAAAGAACAGCCTCCCCGCCCCCCCATGCCCAACCTCTTCTCCCTGCAGGATACCGGCTGCCTATAGGGCAGTTTGGTAACTAAGACAAAGAGCTGGACTCCCAACAACACTGAGTCGGAGAGATGAAAAGCAGCAACACAAGGTCTAACACGAGGCCTGCTGGAAGACCCGTGGGGCACGGCGTGAACATCCTGTACCGGCCTCTGTGAACCTCACTCCTGCTGGGCCCTGGCCCAGGCACAGCTGCTGCCTGCGCCAGGCAAACACCTGGACACTATGCCAGCCCTGCACACAGTGTCTCCCACAAGCCGCGGGCTTCGCAGCCTGCACCTGCACCAACCCACCTGCCAGAATTCTCCCCATCACCCAGGGGTCCCCCGAGGCAGCTTAGACACTGTTCGGACCAGGGATTGAATCTTTGAAGGCAACTCTCCCTAACACACTGACTGTGGTTACCTCCATCACTGCCCTAAGTCACATGCGAAAGTCAAGAAGCAAGACTTCTAGGCAGGCTTCCCAAGTTTTAGAGCCCACACGAATCACCGGGCTGTGTTGTTAAAATGCAGACTCTGATTCCTTAAGTCTGGAATCAAGAATTTGCATTTTTAACAATCTCCTGGTGAGGCTTCTTTCGCTGGTCTAGGACCACTTCCAAATTAGAATTCCCTGGGGATCTTTTCCAAACCCCAGGTCACATGCCAGGCTATTTAAATCACAGTCTCTCAGGGTGGGACCTGGGCAGCAAGAGTGTTTGAAGTTCTCGAGGGGATTCCAACGTCAAAGCAGGTTGGGAAGTCACTGTCCCAGGGAGTCTTAGGGGCCAGAGATCAGACTGGAGTGGTTGAAGCAGAGCACCCTGAGTTCACTGGACTCAGTTGAGCACCTAGGATACACAGGGCGCTGTCCTAGGTACTGAACACATCACAAGGAATGAGACCCATCCTTACCCTCTTGGAACTTCAAGTCAAGAGGAAAGATGGATGTTAAACAAGGAACCAAGCCAGTAAATAGGTTAAGTCCAGGTTGGCAGAAAGCCACAGGAAAGTAATAACAGATATAAAAGGGAGAGACACATTCAGATTTGGGGGTCAGAGAAGCCTCTCAAAGTATGGGACATCAAGCTGAGACCTGAAGGTTGAGAAAGAGCCAGCCTTGTAAGGAGCCTGGCGAGGGCATTCAGGCCGAGGAAACAGCCAGTGCAGAGGTCTGGAGGTGAGAATGGAGGTGAGTGGCAGACAGGCAGGGGAAGGAAATCCCACCTGGCATCACAGCCTTCATCTGGGTGTTGAGGCACAGAGCTTCGTCCCTCAGAGAGGCTGTGACCTCCAGCCCGGGTTTCTTCAGAAAGAAAAATAGAATACCCACAAGAAGAAGAGCTCTCACATCTGCCGGCATCATTGCTCATGGGGACAGACTCAGATCCTTCTCCTAAGCCAGGGGGGAGAGGAGGAGTGAAAGGAAGGAGAGGCCCCAGGAAGTCATGGATTCCCCACCTACCTCTGGCCGAGAGTTTCTTGGTGTTGATGATCTTGGCAGCATACTCCTGGCCGGCCAGCACCTTCACACACCTGCGCACCACTGAGAAGGCTCCCCTAGGAGGACAGAGAAGTCAAAGAGGGTTAGGGCGGGCCCTGGGGGCTGTGTCCCCAGGAGACACCGGAATCCTTGTGGCTGCACCGTGGGAGGCAGAGAGGCCTCCTTAAGGGCTGCTCGAGCTCACAGGGGCTGCAGGGCCCCAGGAGAAGCACTGGTGGTGGATTATTAGAAGCTTGGCCTCACAGGAGATGAACCTTCCAGAGTCCAGTAAGTTAGACCCACCCAACTGTAAAACACTAGAATAGAGTCATGTTAGAATCGCAGAATCTAGGCCCCTGAAAGTTCTTAGTGTTTTGTTCTTTGAGTAGGTAACACATTGATGTGGTTCAAAGTTCAAAAGATAAAAAAGGCTCTCTCTCACCCCTGCACCTCAGTCTCCGAGGTCCCCTCCCAGAGATGCCGCAGACACCCTCCCCACCACAAATGCTACTGGACCTTGCAAGCTGATCTGCATCCTCCATTTTTCAGTAAATATTTTGGTGAGCCTCCTTCCGATACACAACGAGCTCTTCACGCTATCGTGTTTAATCATGTGGTTGTCCTGTAATTTACCTAGCCAATCTCCTGTCGATGGGCAATTGGTTAGTTCCAACCTATAGCTAACAGCGCTGCAATAACTGACCTTACACGTGTGCGTTAGCATTACGTTTCCCACGTGTGCAAATGTTTGTGGGTAAGTTTCTAGAACCGCTGTTATTTGGTCAAAGGGTAGGTGTTGTGTGGAAATTTTGTTAGATAATGAAAGATTTTCCATCTTAGAGGTTGTACCAACTCACAGTGAGGGGACCATTTTCCTCCACTCTTTTCTACGGGCGTGCTATCAAACTTTCTTATCTTTGCTAGTGAGACAGGTGGCAAATGGCAACTTAGTATAGGTCTGATTTGTAATTCTCACACTAAGAGTGAGGCTGGGCAACTTTTCATATGATTTAGGATGCTCCTGGGATTTTGCCCTCAAAGTATTGGTGGCTGGAAGAGAACCTGAAGCAAGTATTTATGTGAAATGTCTCCATTTTAAAATACTGGTACCTCATTTTTTAAAAAAATGTAAACATAGCATCTGGCCAAGCAAAGCTAGTTTGAGGGCTAGATCTGGCATCTAGGTGCCATGTGGCACCCTCTACCACAACGATCACCTGGTCCAACCTCTTCTTGTCACAGAGGGGCTGGACGATGACCGTTGTCACTAACATTACTGCCCTAGCCACAGGTTAATGTCAAGAAGTAAGTCTAAGGGGCAAGCTTCCCCCATTTTGAAGGTCCATACAAAGGACCCGGGTGTCTTGCTAAAATAAAGTTTCTGATTCCTTCAGTCTGGGGTGGGACTCAAGACTTTGAGCTTTGGTATAGCTCAGTGTAGCTTGCTAAAGGCCGCACAGCTAGTTCCAGGCAGGGCTGCATCTAGAACTCAGATATTGGCACTCCCAGGTTTTTGGTTTTTCCCCCACCCGTGAGCCTGCATGTCCAGGTTCCTGCCATGGGTGCACCCCATGGTACCCTCCAAACTTCGATCCCTCTGCTAAGGACATGGGCAGGTCCAAGCCACCATGATGAGGCTGATGGGAACATGGGAAAATGCTGGCAGGCACCAAGGAAACTTGCAGGCTGGGAAAAACACCCTTTCTGCACACGCCCTGGGCATCATGTCACTGGTTTTTTGTCTGGGCAGCATGAAGCGGGGGGTGGGGAACTAGAGAAAAATGAGGAAGAAAGAGCTGGGAGGGCAACTGGAGAGCAGGAAATGTGACCTGATAGGAAAGCTGGAGAATGCCAGAATTTATGGGCAAATGATAGTCTCCCATGGCAACGGACCCTCCCTGGGATGTGCGGCCCCTGCCTGTCCCTTCACCTGGAGGAAAGCAGCAAGACCAGTCACCGTTCCTGAGAAGCCTCCTGTCACAGGGCCGCTCGCTGGAGCTCCGGGACACCCCGCACCTCCCAATCTGGCCCAGGCTTGTGTCTGCTCTTCCCGATCGTCTCTCCCACCCGACGGTGAGTTCCCCTGGGGCCAGGACGCGAACTTCCTTTTCCAAGCCCCCGTGTCTGGGTACCCAATGCCTGCTACCAACTGGGATTCCATAGTTGTCACTTGCAGGAACAGGAGGTAGACTTAAGCAACCATGAGAGGGACCGAAATGAAACGGGGAGAGGATTTTCAGTCGAGGATGGTAGGAATAGGAAGAGACATCTGAGGAAGGCGGGGCCCAGCTAGTCTCTCAAAGGTCTTCGCGCTACCCAGACAGGGGGATGGACCCGAAGACCGTCAGGTCCCTGCTCAGGCCCCCTGCCCAGCGATGATTTTCAGAGGCCCCAAGAGAGAGAATGATTCCAGTGGTCACTTCTGAGAACTCCAGGGAGAGAAAGGGCAGGGAAGGAGGGAGGCTGTGAGCTCCTAAGTGCAGGGCTAGGTCTGGTCTTGCTCCCCTGCAGCAGGCCTATGCTTGGTCCGAGCTGGGGGTCAGTTAATATGGGAAAGAGGGTGGGAGGGAGGGAACAAGGGAGGGAGGAAGGGAATGAGATAATTTCTCCACTAGAGAAATAAAACTCCATTCTAGGTAAAGACCTTAAATCGATGGTTATCATACTGGCTGCTTCAGAATCCCTTGGAAGTGTTCTTTAAAAAAATATATGTATTCTAAGGCCCTGTTCAGACCTACAAAATCAGAACCTCTGAGTGTGGGCCCAGGGAACATGTATTTTAATTTAACACACTGTCCCAGCCAGCTTGGCACTGCCCACCTTCTGGGGCAGTCCTGCCTGAGGCCCATCCTGCCCTGCAAATCAGCATTGACAGGGGTCGCCTGGGGCTCTGACCACAGAGGTTCCACAGATCCCACGAACCTGGCTCTGTTCCAAGAGCTGAGGTCCTAAGTGCCCCGCCTATGAACCAGGAGAAGTGCTAATCTTCCCCCTCAGAACACAGCCCTGAGCTGTTGAGTAAATCCCGGGTTCTCAGTCAAGGTCCAGGCCATGGGTGGGCAGCTGCAGGGGTCCTGTACCCCCGGAGGACATCCTGTGCCCGTGAGTGGGGGTACGTGCATTTTTCCCCCTGGGACAAGGACGCCTAGCTTATAGCAGATGCTCAGAGGGAGGAGTTTAGCAAAACCAGTTCAGAGCTGTGGATTCAGAGGACTGAACTCCCTTCAATGCACAGTCACCACTAAGCTCCTTCTGGACCCTCACAGTTGAGGAATTCTGATCTCTCATTTAACAGATCAGGAAACTGAGGCCTCAAAGTGGGCATATTCCTAGCGAGGCTGTGAAGAGAACCCAGGTCACTTGCATGTGCTCTTTTGACCCTCGAGAGCAGGGGCTCTGGGCTCACAAAGCCCTGTGGTCCAATCATGACTCACCCCGAACTGACTGTGTGATATTGAACTTGGCACTGCACCTCTCTGTCTCCTCCTATAAAACGGGGACAATAACAGCCCCTAGCTCCTTCCTGGCTATGCTGGTGAGATTAAGGGAGGCAGCTCCTGCAGAACTCTGGGCACAGTGCCAGGCACATAAGGCCCCAAATGGGGCGAGGAAGGGCCTGAGCGAAGGAGCCCCTTTTTCTACCTGTGCAGCCTCAGATCTTCCTCCGCAGTGGGAAGGCTCCTCCCTTCCTGCCAAGGCACTGAGACCAGGGAGAGGAAGGGCAGAGGGAAATCTGTGGCAAAAATGAGAGCGGGGGCAGCAAACCTGCTGCCCTAACTTCCTCCTCTTTTATCTTCTGTTGAAAAAGGACCTTTTTCTGCAGCCTCGTCCTACATGAGCGAGTGGCCAGAGCACAGCTGCCTTGGCAAACAGGGCAGCCGGCCCACTCCTCCCCCGGCCCTGAGCTGAGCAGGTGGCCAGCAAGTGGGTGGGCAGGAGCTTGGAAACAGGACAGAGTGCGAGAGGCGGGGAGGCCCAGGTGGGGAGGGTACGGCGGAGGGAGTGACCAGGACTCCAAAGAGGAAGGGATGAAGCCTGCATGGGGGGGCCCTGGTGCGTGTAGGGGGTCACGGGCAGGTCCTGGGAGTGCCTGTGAAAGTGTTTTTGGGTGCAAAGGCATCAAGGAAACAGGTCTGCCCACAGGTGAGTGTCAGTAGCCCGGTCAATGCTCTGGTGTATGGGATGCCATGTGGCTCTGGGTGCGACAAAGCACAGATGCGTTAGCCTGGGCATGAAGTATGTATCCCTGTTATCGAGTGTCACAGGAAGTGGGAAGAGGTGAGTGTGTGAGACGGACAGACACTGGAGGGACAGAATCTCAGGTCTCAGTCATGCTGGGAGGTCTTGGGCAGGGGTCAGCAACAGTGTGGCCTCAGTTTCTTCACCTGCAACACGGGATTATGGTTGAGGGAGGCTAAATAGCAGAGGTCTTTCCATCGTTAATAGTCTATACCAACGCCATCCTGCAGAATTTTCCGTGATGATAGAATTAGTCTGTGTTGTCCAGTGTGGCAGTCACTAGCCTCATATGACTACAGCACTTGAAATGTGGCTAGGAGGACTGACAAACAGAATTTTTAGTTCTCTCTCATTTAAATAACTGGGTGTGGCTAATGACCCCCCTATTGGAAAGTGAAGTTCAATGCGGAGAAGAACAGGTCCCCAGAACCAGACCAACCCGAGTTCAAATCATGGTTCAGCTGCTTACTAGCAAGTTCCTTGACCTTGGTAAGCCTCTTTTTCCCCCTGTAAAATTCTGTAAGAACAATGCCGCCCTGTGCAGCTTTTTCAAGGATTCAATGAGAAAATGAGATATGCAGTGGGTTAGCACAGTCCCTGGAGTACGGCACACAATCAGGAAACCACGCCTTTCATAGGCATCATTACCTACGAAGTGATGAGAACAGCTGGCATCACCAGGAACAAAATGGACCTTGTTTGCCAAGCTCAGGAAAGAAGCAAGCTCGAAGAGGAGGTGGTGCCGTGGTGAGGAGGGGAAAGGGGTTGCCCCCCAGACAGAGCAGAGCAGGCTGCCCCTGGGTGTGTGCGGGCAGGAACGTGAGTGGGAAGGAGGCCATGCCCGGCTCTCCAACCGACAGATGGAGAGGGCACCGTGAGAGTGGGTCCAGCATGGCTGAGAATGTGGGATCGTGCTAATGGGCTGTGAAAAGCAAGAATCACACTGGGAAATGGCTTGCTGGATGCCTGGCAGGCATGGCGTCCTGGGAGTTGCTGGCTGCCAGCCCGCAGGGGCTCACCACCCTCTCTGGCCTGAAACACACCAGAATGCTGACATGGCAGCCAGGTGCAGAACCAGGAGCGTTTGACAGGGAGTGGTGAGACCTGGGTCCTCACCCAGCTCGGCTGCCAGCTCGCTTATCCTTCTGGGCCTCATTTCCCCTAGTTGAAAGATGGAGATGAGGAGCCCCAGCCCCACTTCCTTCTGGGCCAGCTATGAGAAACCTCTGCTACATAGGGATGGGAAGAAGTTCCTGCCACCCAAGACGGGTCACTACCAACATCCTCTAAAGGAGCCCCTGACCTTCACCCTGTGTGCTCAGTGCCTGGGGGTCTCAGCAGACAGGAACACTGTTGATGGGGGCCTGCTGGGGATGGCATAGTCACCAACCCTTCCCTCCACTCTGTACTCCATGGGAGTCCAGTTGTCAGGGGTCCTGGCAGACTTCAGGATCTCTGCTTCATTTGGCTGCTTCCTCCAACACACCCAAGTCTCTTTCATTCTGGAAAAATAATCAAGCATCGCTCCCCCAAAATAAAAAATATATATGTAAAAACTAAGAACCTTTCTTTCTACCCAGCAGCCTGGGCCACTTCCTTCCTCCCTTCTTTGCTGCCAAACTTCCAGAACAAGTGTCCGACCGACATCCGCCGCCTCCTCTTCCCACCTCCCACACTCTGTGAACCCACCACAATCTGGCTCCCACCCCCGGGCACCCTGGAAGAGAAGCTGTGCCAGGCCCGCCCACCCAATGCCCTCCCCCCAGCCTCAGCCCCACTGGCACTGATCCACCTTGCCTGCCCCATACAGGTGGCATTTGGCTCCACTGACCCCCGGGCTTTGAGGTCCCTTCTCCTTTTTGTTTCTGGGTCATGACACTCTCCCTGGCAACCCCCCTCGCTGACACTGCTTTCTCTTCTTCACTGCCCCCAACATCGCTGTTTCCTGTTCTCACTCCACCATTCTCTTACCATTTCCCCTTCATCCCATCTACCTACGCCATTAGCTGGGATCTCTGGGGAGGCTCTGGGCATTCACGAACATGCCTAAAATTTTAGTAAAATTATTCTGTGTCTGTACTTTGTTTCGGGCAGATGATGCATACTTTTCATCAGCTTCACAATGGATTCTGTGACCCCCCCGCCCCAAAGTGGCGAAAGCCATCGACCATCACTCAAGACTGAACTCTGCTTCTACCTGCCTCCTCTCCCCAGAAGCCTAGTCCCAGATTCCCAGCATTCGCCATCTTGCCTGGATGCTATGTGACAGGCACTTCGTAATCAAAGTCCAGTCTTCTCCCCAGGCTCCACCCCACTGTCAGTTAAGACTCCTACGCATTTTACATCTCTGAGATGAGCTGGTTGGTTTCAGAAGTACCTGGCCAAATGCAGACAGACCTGCTATCGGTGGGAGGATCCGCATCTAAAACCTCTCGGGGGTCAGTAACTCATAGGCGGAGCCAGCTGATCTGATCACTCAGCACGGAGCAAGCCTGGGGTCGTGGACACCAGAGCAGGCAGCATTAGAACGTCTGGGGAAAGGGATGACAGAGTTGGGGTAGGTCATGGGAGCAGATCCACCCAAGGGGCCAAAATGTGGGCCACATGTGGCCACATCAAAGCTGGTAAGCCCAGTGATATCTTACTACTCTCAGATCAGAAGGGGCCTTAATTTGGGGTTCACGGGTAGGCTTCCAAGTGGGGGGATCCGTAATTGCAGTGAGGTGCATTTTTCTGGGGAGCGTGGCTGCAGCTCATACGAGATTCCGGGAATGACTCCGGGATCCCCCAACCATTCATTAAAAAGCTGGCGTCAGATTTGTTCACAAACAAAAGGACTATCCTTTTTCTACAACACCCAACTCCATATACTTTAAACAAATCCCTTCACCTCCATGGGCCTCAGTTTACCCATCTGTTAAATCACCTGTTGATCAGTCATTGTTAAGCCACCTCTCTCTTTTTATTTATTTCTTTTTAAGCAGTAATGCCTTTTCACAACAAACAAACAAAATGCAGCCATGCAAGTCCCCAAGTAGTGAACAGAACAGAGGAGACAGAGGTTGGGGGTTCAGGACCCCTTTGCTTGGTTTTCTCTCTCTTCTGCCCAGCTCACCACAGCAGCTCTGCCCAGAACTCCACAAATGACAGCATTTTACAGCCAGAAAATCCTAGGCGCGGCCCTCCTCCCAGCCTGGGCTGCAGCCGCCCACTCCCAGACTCCAGAAGATGCCATAGGGACATAGTGTGTTGGAGCTGTCCCGCAGCCCCCGGGCCTGCCCCACGCCAACTCAGCAGGAGTCATGTGGGGGACACAGAAGGCCTGGGGACCGGAAGATTCTGTTTGCTGCAGGGAACATTGAATCAACAGAAGTTCCTTGTTTTGGCTGTGCATGGGTTTTCTTGAATGGATTACAAAAAGGAAAATGAAAAATACCCACAGAGCATGGAGACAGGACCAGAGCGGGCAAATCAGAGAAGATGCTGAGCCTCAGAGGACCTCCTGGCTGACTCCATCCACCTGCACACACCAAAGGCTCTCAGAGGTGCAGAGAGAGATGCTCCAAGGGCCAAGCGCCAGCCTGGAAAGAGGCTGACGTACCCAGTTCTCGTATGTAACTGGCTTGTGTGACCTCGGGCAAGTCTCTGGTCCTCTCTGAGCCTTAGTTTCCCATCTGTGAGAAAGGGAGCACTCCTCACCCGCATATTCTGAGTAGGACTGAGGATATTCTAGCCCCTAAACCATCTCCCACTTCACACATGCAGCAGAGCATCTCGCTGGGCAAGGGCAGGGACGTGCAGCAGGAAGGGAAGAGGCGCAGGGATGAGAGAGGGTTGCGAATGTGCCTATCTCTGCCACCAGAGTGCTCTCTCCTGAGGACATGTCCATCTAGCGGGTAGAGGAGCCATTCTGACCATTAGAAAGTTCTTCCTTACATTGAGCTGAAACCCGCCTCTCTGTTGTTACCCTACACCTTTGGCTCTGCTCTGCCCCTGACCCTGGGGCCACACAGAGCCATCTGCTATCTGCCCTGGGGCTCCAGGACACCCCTGCAGAGATGAAGGGAGAGGTCACCCCTACTTCAGGGGTCTCCTCTTCCTGCTGAAGGCCCCCAGCTCCTCAGCCCTCTCTCACTTGATTTGGCTTCCAGACCTTCGCCACCCCGTCTGGCCCCTCTTCTAGACAATCGACAGGTTTTTAATATTCCTTCTAGGCTCCAGGCATTCAAATGTTGGCGGCAGGCTGAGCAGGTCTAAGAAGAGTGGGACCCTCCATTTCCCCAGGACTGACGTGCTCCATCAAAATACACATCTCAGAGCCCTTGCCTGTGCTGTTCTCATGCTGAGGAACTCTTCCACCTTCTTCCCTCTGATTAACTCTTACCAGTCTCCAGCTCCCCAGTGGCACCTCCTCCGGGGAGCCGTCCCTGATACGTCCTGCACCCCAGCTAGCTGGGATCTTTGTGCAGCTCATAGCTCCATGTTTGTGCTCATAGTCCTTGTCCAGTTGCATTTAAGTAATTTCTGAAGTGATTTAATTAATGTCAGCTTCCCACTAGACTGTGAGCCCCAAGGGGGCAGAGACTATGTAAGGCTTGCATGCGGTACCTGCTGGGCTCAGGAAATCCTTGCCAAATGGATGCAAGAGTCATAGATGTTCCTCCTTTTACATGATCCCCAAGACACCAAGACCTTCCACCTGCCCCAGCATGGACAGTCCCAGTGGTCCGCTACCTCCTCCTGACATATCGGTGGGCAGCTAAGCCCCACAAGCACCCAGGGGGCCTGGTTGTGCCCCAGCAGGTTTCGACATGCTCCGGGGGCTGCACCAGGCTAGCCTGGGATGGGGGCTTCCTACCGTGCCACAGAGAAGCTTGGGAGAGAATGTGACATGGACAACATGCATGCAGGAGAGGGCGAACTGTGGCAAAGGGACCCACAGAAAGAGAGGGAAGGGGAGAGAGAGAGAAAGGGACAGAGACCAGAGAGACACAGGGAAAGAGGGATAGGGAGATAGAGATAGAAATAGAGTAGATAGGGAGACAGAGGCAGAGGCAGAGATAGAGACAGAGATAACCCAGAAACCTGGCCATCTTGCTCTCTCTGCACTGGGAGGCAGACTCGTGCTAAGGTCCAGCTGTAGCCTGTGAGTGTATGTGTGGGGGTACACGCACCCGTCCATATGCACGGGTGTGTGTATGCACTAGCAACAGGATGCTGGTGTTGCATTCTAAGGCTCTGCCTTCACCCCACCGCAAGAGCCAGGGCCCCAGACTGCAGGGGTGCTGGCAGCAATGTCACTGTGTGCTTGCGCAGGGAGGCGGGCGGGCGGGAGGCTCGGCAGTGTCAGTGTGTCTCAGTCTGTGTGGGGGTGGTTGTGTGGGGGCGGAGGGCTGCCGCATGCACCAGAACATGTGCGTGCCTGCCGTGCGGATGGCTTACTGGGGGGGCGGAGGAAGGAAAGGCGATTCCCTCCCATGTCCTTGCCACCCTCTCCTTAAGGACCTGGTCTCCCCAACTCCATTCTTGGCCCCTAGCCTCTGGCCTCTACACATCATCTGGTCCCCTGCCCTGGCTTGGCCACTGCCTCTTCCTTTGGTCTTGGGCAAACCATTTCTCCCTGGGCATTGACTTCACTGTCTGTGCTATGTATAGAGACAGCATCCGTGGTCCTTCCAGTTCTGAGGTCCTGGAAATCTGAAATGTCCCGTGTGTGCCTCTCGCAGAAGGAGCCTAAAGAGAGGGTAGCAACTCCCCTGGGGCGTTTTAGCATCTGCAGAGCTATTCCAATCCCATTTTACAGATGGCAAAGTTGAGGTACACAGAGGACAAGGGACCCACCCAGGGTGGCCCAGTAAATGAGAGGCAGAATCATGACTGGAAAACAAGCTCTGGGTCCCCTCCCCCACCACCCCTCTTCCTAGTAACGTTCCCCAGACACAGCACCAGGAAGGGACCCTGTCATCAGCATTTCCCCCCCACACAGGTGCTGAAGACCTACATGCAAGTCTGAGTGCTGCCACCAGTCCCCCAAGCTGGTCACTCCCCCTGCTCAGCCCCGGTCTGCTCATCTTTGAGATGGGTGAGTAAGCCCTCTACCTCCCGCACAGATGGGCTTGCAGGCCCCACAGTAATAGGTTATTACTGTGTAATGTAATAGGTTATTAGAAGCCAAATAAAAGCACAACACCCATCTTTGGGGGGTACACCCATGCCCAGGTGTCCTCTCCCTCCAGTGTTACATCATCAACCCTCCTAGTAGCTTTGCCAGGGAAGGGTCAGATAGCTAAACATATTTTGTAGACATTAGCAGTCGCATCCTCAGGGAGGCCTCAGGACCCAGGACCCCGGACACCCAAGTGCAGGGAGCTGCCCTGGGCCCCATTGTCGACCACTGATCAGCCTGGGCCAAGTCCAATTCACGATATGAAGCCTTGGGCATTAGAGGGGCAGCAGCTCCACAGACAGCTCTTTCCGCCACCCCCCGCCCCGAGCCCTGCCAACCTTGCTGGCCCCTAGAACCCCTCCCCCAGGCTTGACACCACCTTTGAGTCATTTCAGATCTCTGTTTCTAGAGAGAAAAGAGTGGGATGCACTCGCTCTGCAGCCTCCCGCCCTCCCTCTCCTTCTCTCAAGTAATAGCTCCTTCAGAGATTCTTTCTGCTCTGCCTGCTGATTACACAGGCTGCAGGGCAATTCTCGGCCTCCCTAACCTCTCCTGGAAGTGGAATCCAAAGCCCAGAGAATGTCAGAGGCTGGAGGAAACATCCTCCTCCACCTCCTGGAAACTAACCCCTTCCCCGCATCCTGGTCTTCAGAGAGCAGAGAACATAGAACTCCTGTCTGGTCCCCTGGGAGCTATGGCCCCCGTGCCCAGGCCACTCTGACCCTGAGCAGGTGTTGTGACAGTCTGCCTCCCAAATAGCTTCTGTGCTCCTAAGGTCTGGGCTTTATTTCTCTCAATCCCTGGAAGGAAGGCGGATTGGGGCCAAGAGAAGGGAGGGTGAGCTAGGCTCTGGGTCCCGAGAGACAGCCCCACCTCACCCTTCTAGGGGACCTGAAATTGATTCCTGGTTTGTCTGAGTCTTATGCTGCAGTGGGACTTTCCTCCATCAAGAGGCTCTGCCCAGGGCACTGATTCCAACCCACGCCTCCCCCCGCCCCGCCAGCTGGCTGCCCACCAGCAGGAAGAGGGGCAGCTTCTCTTACATCCCCAGCCAGCCCTACCCCTGGGCTCCTCAAAGGAAGACCAGCAGTCACGGGCCAGGCCACATTGGGCAGGACACCAGGAAGCCCTTGAGAGGCATGTGCCCTCCTCTCCAGCTGGGCAACCCAGGTCCCTGCAGAAGGAGGTCCAAAGGCTCCCATGTCCCCTTGTAGGGCCCACCCAACTGCCCCTGCCAGTTGCCCTGCCAGTGATCTGAAGTGTGGGAATGAGGGCTCAGCATCTGGGCGGTGACTGTGGTGTCCTGGCTGGGATGAGCGCTGCAGGCATCTTCGGTGCTCCAGTCCCCAGAAGCCAGTCTTCATATGCACTATCTTTCCTCATCCTCAAAGCCCCTTTTCATCTCCAGATTACAGGTAGGGGAAAAGAAGTGCCATAGCCTGCCCAGTGTCACTGAGCCCTGGAGGGTGGAGGTCCAGAGCCTGTGCCCTGCCCTGGGCACTGCCCCTACCTGCCGCACTGGGCCCTTGGACTGAGGCTGCCATGCAGAGCAGAAGAAGACCACCCTCCCTAGTAGCACCCTGGCTTTTTTAATCCAGGCATCCGAGGTGTGGGTCCTCATCCCCTTTTTTTCCAGTGCAAGCATCCTTAACCTGAGGCCCATCCACAGCCTTTGTGATGTCCTGCAAGCTCCTGACGTTGCACGCAACATATTTTAGGTTTGCGCATTTTCCTGAGGAATGTGGACTTAAGCCTTTCATCAGACTCCTGGAGGAATATGTGACCTAAAAAAGGTTAAGAGCTCTGATGATTCTGGAAGGAAGAAGTCTGAAATTGATTAGACAAGAATGGGCTATGCCTGCCACCCTCAGTTTTCGTGCCATGGGCACCCCAGGGCTCCCTGGCTCCTGAAGTTCTGCCATGGCCCTGTCCCCCCAAGTACCCTGGCAGGCAGCAGGGCCGAGAATACTCTTTGCCAAGTAGCCCCCACAGCACCCAGTCTTCATGATCTCCTTCTCCTCTTGGGGCAAAACAACACTTTTATTGTCATTTTGAGCACCTGAGTCACATTTTAACTCCATTTCACTGCACTCTGTGACGCAGTCCTCCCAGACCGAGCCTTGGTCGCACCCTGAAAAGCAGCTCCCAGTTAATCAGGGAACCCTGGGGTTCCAGTGGGTACTGGAACCCAGCTGAGAAGGGGGTACCTGAAGAAGTTTGGCAGACAGCCTCAGTCCTCCAGAGCAGCCCTAAATATTTTGTTCCTGCTGCCCACCCCCCAGCACAGAAGCACACTCAGAAAGACAGGAAGACTACAGACAAGAGTGAGCGCACATCCGTACATGGGTGTGTCTGTACGAAGGGGCTGGTGTGCGCCTCTAAGTGTCAGGATTTCCTGGTGTGCTAGTGTGTGTGTGCAGGCAGCCTACTTGCACACAGCCACAGGCCCACCTCCCACACATATGCAGACACCAGCATGAGCTCACAACACCCACACTCCCCCCCAAGCTTGAGGGACCAGGCTTTAATGCACACACATAAGCCTTCTTATGTTCATGCCTCCATGTCCTCATACGGATGTGCATGCCCAGACCTCATACGGACTAATGTGCCCAAGTCCCAGATGTGCACCCTGACATAGACACATGTTTGCACGTGCCCAGACCTCACATACAATTGCCTGCTGCTTTGCACACAGCTCTAACTTGCCATACATGTGACTCACGTTCACACCTTCACTCACATGCAAACCAACCAACGGCACCTCTTGTGCCACTTGCACACATCCACGCTTGCAGGGCACACTTACATTTTCAGGCTTCACGCAAGAGGCACACACCAGCACCTCCTCCTGGTGCATGCACTTCGACACTTGCACACCCTTTCAGTGCTCACCAGGGTACCCCAGAGTCAGTCCTTATACAACACACATCAAAATGCACACTTGTGAGTGCACTTCCAGACCTCACACCAGCACATATCTGTTTCTAGGGCCCTTCTTCCCTGGACCCAGCTGCTACAGCAGGAACCACCCAGGACACTGGAGCAGCTTTGCCCACAGGGCAAACCTGCCTCCAAACTGTACCCTTAACCTGGATCCATCACTGCATCTTCCACAAACCCTGCTGGGGGCATCCAGAACTGCTTCCCGGACCCTCCACATCCTCTTGGTCTACCCCAAGGGGCTATCCTCTCCCCCATCCTCCCACCTTTTTCTCCACATCAGTCATCAGAGGCAGAAAATAAGCTCTGGGGCAGGACAACTTTGTCAAGGGACCAGAGCTGGTGCACCGTCACCCCATCAGCCCTGCAACAACAATGCCCCCTCCCAACAAGCCTGATTTTTACGGATTGCCCTTCCCCTCCTCCCAAAACCCAGAAAACCTCACCAGTCATTCAGTTATTAACCCCTGCTGAACCGATGCCCTCACTCCTCAGAGGAGCTGGAAGGGGACAAGTGAGGAAAGATGTGCTTACAGGGAGAAGTTGGCCACTCTGCAAAGCCACTCAAGGTGTCTAAAGTCAGAAAGGACTACCTGGGGTTTGGTGAACTGTCACCAGAAATATCCAAATTGATGCTAGATGGCCACCTCAAGAGCAACTCACAGGGAATTCCAGCCTTGGACTCAGCTGATGGGAAAATCCCTTTTTAACCCTGAGTTTCTAAGAATCTGTGTGTGCCCAGGTCATGTGCATGTGTGGGCATGTGTGTGCACCCCCTGGCATGCACCATCAGCCCTTTACCCTTATACACACATCTGCCCAGCTGGCCTTGGCACATCTGTGTACCTGCAAACACGCCCGTGCCCATTCTGGGCACTCTGCTCATGTAAGAGCCCCCAAACACATACAACCTTCTTCCCTGTGTAAGAAAAGGAAACACCGCAGGTGCACACCCCCGCCCGTGACGCCTACCCCAGGCAACCTCCAGGACTCTCTAGGTGTAACTCACTTTCCCAGTTCCTCGAAGAGCTGGTACTCTTCTGTGAAGCGGGTGCAGGTGATGGTGGCCATCCTGGTGCCGTGTGGGCAGGCGAGGCTCTGGGTTGGAAGACCAGGGCTGGGGAACTGCTGCTCTTCTCCCGGAACCAGGGGCCACTCGCCTGCCCCTGCTGCCAAGTGAGAGCCTAGAACCGGCTTGACTGATGAGCCCCCGGCTTCTGAGCAGGGCACTGTGGCTGCTCAGAGCCTCGCGAGCCTTCGTCAGCATCCAGGTCGCCATGGCAACCACCTCAGAAACGCCCTGTTCCCGTTGCCTCGGTAACTGCCTCCCCAACACCTGCCTGCCTTCCACTGCAAAACCTGCTCCAGGATGCCCTGGCCCAACCGCACACAATACTGCAGGCATGTGTGAGCCCCAGGGGCAGGTGGACCAAGCACCCCCCGCAAGTGGTGGACCAGAGGAGGGGCTGCAGGAGGGGGAGGAGAACAAACTTAGTCCACAAGTGATCTGCTTTCTTCCCACCTCCCCCACCTCCAACTGTGGGGCCCTCAGATGGGATTAAGTGGGGCAAAAAGGCAGTTGCCATGGTAATGGTGGGTTCCACATTCCAGGATGGTCCCCAGGAAAGACAGGATGCAGTTACCCTGGCAACTTCAGCTCCTCTGGAGAGACAGGTATTGCCCCGTTGCCCTGGCAACAGCCAGGTTCTGAGGTTTATAAGGAAATGATGGCTAATTCATTGGGATCTCTCTTGTTCTCTCTCTCTCTCACTGTAGTCTCTGTAACTGTCTCTCTGCTCCCCTCTATTTTTTTAATTTTGCTTCTGCCTCTGTCTTTCTTATTTTACTGCAGCTCTCTCTGCTCTTTGCCACTTTGTCCATCACACTGGCACCCTAGCTTGGGGAAGAAGTGCAGAGAGGACACCAGGATTCTGGAGGGAATAGCCCTGGCTACCCACTCATCCCCACCTCTCCCAGCTGTAACAGCTGGTCCCCTCTGGAGGCCTCTTCCATAACCTCTCCACCACCCCATACCCGCAGAGGGACCATGGAGATCTAGTCTCCTGGGGCTCGTGTCCCAGTTTCTGCCTGTGCTTCAAGTCAAGGTGAAAGAGGCAGAGGAAGCAGGGGGAGGGGAGCATGACCAGCACGGAGGCAAGTGGCCATGGTCCGCCCTGAAACCCTCATTCCTGCGTTGTATGGGCACTTGCCCAGCCTAAGTCAACTCTTCGGGGCAATAGCCACATCTGTGGCTCCAAAACTCTCACCCCAGGGCCTGCGTTCAATTTCAGCTCTGGCCTCTATTGGCTGTGTGGCCCTGGGAAAGTCACAGCTCCCCTGTGAGCCTTCAGCCCCTTTTCCACAAAACAGAACAAAACTGCCATTGCAGAGGAAGGCTGTGAAGATGGAGTGGGCTGATGACTGTGGAGGCCCCTTCTTAGTTTCTAGAAGAGGAACAGGAAGGTCTAAAGCAGGACCATGACCACCCGCATCCTCCAGCTTGAACTTGGAATCCAAGACCCTTCATGCTCTCCCCTCTACCCAAGTGCATTTCACAGCCCACCAGGCTAAGGTCTCATGCCAGCATTTGCCCACAGTGAGCAGAGTTTGGATATTGGGCTCCAAACGCTCTGGGTTTCTAGCCACCCCCCCAACTCAGAACCTCCAAATTACCTTACTGGTCACCTCATTTGCTGGACTTAGTGTCTGCTTGTTGGTAACCCCCAAGCTCAGCAGGTCCCTGACTCACATGCCTAGGTCCTGTGGTCCCTGGAGACATCAGGTGCCCCCTCCTCCAAATTCTACCCCTTTTCCTGGAAGTTGAGGGCGGAAATGATGGGGTTGGCTCTCTGATGCAACCACTTCTTCCCAGGAGAGGAACAGGATGGAGACAGAGAGAAAGGAGGGGAGGCAAGCAAGGGAGGAAGGGTAATGGCTTAGCCACTAATTGCACCATTACCACCTTCAGAAAAAGGAAAAACCACTCAGTTTTGTTTCTGTGCACAATATGCTTCCCGCTTCTGCTGCCAACGTTGCAATTCAGAGGCAAAGAAGAGAAGCCTGTGCTCTGGGCGCACAGCCGGCGGGCAGCAGGCAGGGCACCGAACACTGCTAGGGGCTAGATATGCAAGTGGGGGCGTGGGGGCAGGGCTGCACCATCATCTTCCTCCCCCAGACCTTCCAGCTGGCTCCCAGGGGGGGATGGCTTCCCCACATGAAAGTGCTGGGACAGCCCTTAGGGACCACAGAAGGCATCCCAGTTATTGCCCAGAGGAGAGGAGCATGTGCAATGATTAGAGCAGCTCCATGACCTATGGCCTGTGGGGTTTGGGATGAATATCCTAACTTCTCTGTGCCTCAGTTTCTTCATCTGCAAAGCAGAGTTAAAAATATTCCCCACCTCCAAGGCTGTCATATGGATTAAAAGAGATGAGCCCAGTGGCTGACACTGTACATGCTTAATAAATAGCCATTATTATCATTGAGGGATTTAAAAGGCCCTCCTCTCCATATTGCTCTCTCTGCACCATGGAAGCTCATGCCACTGTCGTCAAGTCCCAGCACTTTGGGGGTGTTGTTCTCTGAGTCCCCACTGGAGCTGAGCTCGGGATTTGAACATCAGCTTGCTCAGGCCTGGTTTGCCGCAATTCCTGTAGAACAAAGGACTGGGGCCAAAGGAAGAGGGGTCACAAGGTCCGACGATGTATTAATGGGAATCTAATGTTCTGCACAAAGGAGGTGATGGTTTGGCTTGTGCTGGCCTGCCCACCCTGTTTCCTCCTCCTTCCCCCATGACATGGGGCATGTTCAGAAGAGAGCAGAGCACGTGGTGGGGGAGGTCCCGGCATCATTGCAAGGGGAGCCAGCGGTAGCTCAGAAGAGGACATGAATGGACAGAGGCACAGAGGGCCAGCTTTCACCCTGACTCTAACAGGGACCATAGAGGTGGCCTATGTGGCTTCAGGGGGCAGGGCCACTCTGGCCTATCACCACTGTCACTGTGGCTGCTCTTCCCCACTCCCATCACTGTGTTCAGCTCTCCTTTGTTCTTTCCCCCCTCCCCCATATTCTTCGTTCCCTCCCTGGACCCCTTCTCTCTCAGTGCTTCCTGTCCTCTTTCCGATGCTTTTTCACCTGCTTTCTTGTTTCTCTCTCCCTTTCTCTCTGTCCATCTCCATCACTCTTCTCTCCCTCCCAGCGCTGGCCCAACCCTGTGCACAGGGTCCTGTGGGATGGGCAGGACCCAGGCTGCAGGATTCTGAGGGTGGAGAAATGACTGGACCGGAGGGGGAGGGAGGAAGAGGAGGGAAAAGAGGAAAAGGTCTCCTTGGCAACTCTCTCTTACACACACACACACACTCACACACTAAAACCTTCGAGAGCTTAGCACAGGCGTGTGGGCACTGCCTTGGACCAGCAACCCCATCCAGAGTATAACTGCCTCCCTGCTGAGGAGGCACCACTAATTCACTGCCTCCCCTGTGCCTGCAAGGCTGGCAGCTGTGCCCAGTGCTGGCGGGCAGTGAGGAGTTGGCCTGGCCTCTGTGGAGTTGAGAGAATGAGCCAATGATTGCATCGGGGCGGGGGCATTGTCCCTGCCAGACTCCCCACTCCCCGGGGTCACAGCACACATGTGAGCCAGCACACGGGCCCCCATCTGTGACCTGTGTGCGGCACTCAGGAGCAGGACTGCATGCCACGGGCTGGTGGCCAGGGGTGGGAGCCCTCCAGGTGCTGAGCACAGTGCTAACACACTAGGACAGGGAACATGAACATGAATACAGGCTGTGCCCCTTGTATGTGGGGAGGGACAAGTGGGGATCAGGGCCAAGCTCCTGGACCATGGTAGGGGTTAGGGTGGGGAAAGATGGATGCCCCAGTAGCACGACAACAGCGGACTTGAGTCCCACCTTCCATAGCCCACACACGTGCTCACATGCACATGCCCAAGTGTCTCAGGGTCCTGTAGGGCCTGGGCAGGTACCACAGAAAACGTGCCATCCAAACAGTCCCCAAGAGGCCTGTCCCACTAAGGGCAGTGAGCGTAAGGGGGCAGAATCAGTGGAAATTGGGCCAAGGGAAAAATGATCCTGCAGAGGGCTAGGCAGAGGGTGATTTGGTTAATGCACCACGGTGACGCCAGGCTTGTACTCAAAAGGGAGAGAAGTCAGGGGTCAGGGAGCAGTACTGTCCCCTGAGGCGTCCCACATAGGAGGCATTCCTTACAGGGGAAAGGGAAGCAGGGAGCCAAGGGACAGAGGACAACAGCTGCTGGGCCAGTGTCTGCACAGCACAACCTGCAGCTAGAGGACCCAAGTTCAAGTGCTCCCATTGGCTCTGAGTGCTGGTGGCACATCTTTTCCCACTGGGACCTTCACTTCCTTCTGAGAAATATGGGGACAAGATGTTCCTTCACACACTCCAAGGAAACTTTAGAGCCAGGCCCTGTGCTACACACTTGACATATTGCAGTATTAATACCTCACAAGGAATGTCCATGAGACACATACGGTCACTGCCCGTTTTGCAGAGATGTGACGTGGCTTACCCATCTAGGGTGACGAGTTCTTTGACCTCCACTAGGGCTGGACAGGCCCTGAGGGAGCCCGTGTCCTCTACAGATGGGGGACTGAGGCCCAGAGAGGGCAAGCTTCCCTCCTGCAGTCACGCAGATCAGGAGCAGAGTCGGGACCAAAACCTGAAAGCCCTGCCTCCCAGAACTGTGTTCTTTCCCTAACCCTGCTCCGCCTCCCCCCTTCCTGGCACTGCAGAGCTGCTCGCCTAGGTCCCAGCATAGCCGGTAGGCTCCAAGAGAGGAGGAAATGGTGCCAAGGCCCAGGGTGGGTTTCTACGTACCCCCAGCCAGGCCTGGGTCTCTCTTCCGGCTCCTAGGAGACTGGTCATTGCTGCCCAGGATCCCATGGGCAAGACCCAGCTCAGATAGGCCTGCCCCCGGCTCAAGCCCGTCAGGCTGGTCCAGCCGGTGGGGAAACGGGGCTTGTCTGGCATCTCTGGGCTCCACTCCTCCACATCAGTGACCCAGGGGGCCAGAGCTGCCTCTGGTCTGCCCCCCTCCCATGCCTTCCAGCCACAGGTGATGAGAGAGCACCTGCCTGGTGATACCAGTTAGAGGCCTGACACAGATCCAGACCCAGGTGTCCCAGCTGGGGGAATGCAGGGGCATGAGAGGCAAGACAGGGGCCATCAGGAGCCATGCCAATTGCTGGGCCGAGCCGAAGCCACAGCAAGCAGGCTGAGCCTCTCGTCACAACACCCCGAGTCCCAGTCACTCTTTATCTCAAACACCCTCCGCCAATCTCAAGTCAGGGCTGGCTGCCAGGACCCCGGTTATGCAGGCCTGGGGACCGCGGGGCTGGGGACCGCTGGGCTGGGGACCAGATCGCAGGCTGAAGCCCGAGTGGGGCTTCTGGGCTGTTTGCTGGGCTCTGGGTTAGGGAGGACTCAGCCAGCGGAGCTCTGGGCTGGGTTGGAGACGAGACCGAGCCTTCTCCTCAGGAAATCAGGAGCAGGAGCCAGCCCCCAACCCCAGTGGGGCTCCCTGTTTGGTGCCAGCTTGGCCAAGGGGTGGCCTTGGTAAGTAGGAAAGAGCAGAAAGGACATCTTATAGCTCTGCACTTGTGGCCCCAGAGGGCAGGGCCGACTGCACAGGAGCAGGCTTGGGCAAGCCTGTTACTCAGCTGGTACAAGTCAGAGCCACAGGGGAACCCTAGCTCCTGTCACTGGGGGAGGGCCCAGCCCACACAGCTGGGACAAGCCACCTGCACAGCTGGAGTGTCCTGGGTAACGGGCAGACTATGAACAACCCCTCTCTGGGGTACACTGGGCCTGGGACACTGTCCCAGTGGGTGACTTCTTCCAAGTCTCCCTCCGAGCAGGCAGAAGCACTGGGGCTGGCTAGAATCACTGGCCTCCGCCAGTCCTGCGCCCTGCCCACCCAGCCCTGGCATCAACATTTTGGAGAAGGAGAAAGGTTCCAGTTGGGCAGGGGCGGGTTTGGGAGGAAGGGGCCCAGGATGTGAACGGCCACCTCTGCCCTGCAGCCCCAGGGCAGACCTTTACTCCTTGGTTGAGCCACCTCTGCGGTGGGGATGCCGCTCTTAACTAATACCCAAACCCCCTCCACTGCACTGCACCCACCCCACCCCACCACACCCCACCCTACCCCACCCGTCCTGCTCATCCAAAGCTGACGAGTCCTAACAGGCCTCCTTTGCCAGTGACAAAAATAACTATTTTCAAAATTCACAGCAGGGCTTTCGCCTACACACGCTGTGCCGACTGGAACCTGAAGGGAGATACGCAGAACGCAGTGTGCGGATGGAGGCACGCTATGCAGCAGGGAGGCTCGGAAACCCCCACAGCCCTCCTCCCACCACCCAGCCCAGGCTCCCCAGCACACACATACATGGGCGCGCGAGCCAGAATGGCCAAGTGGGAAGGGCCCTTGAATCATCCACTGTACACAGGGCGCAGTGAGGCAAGGAGAGGGTCTGGGATTTACCTGAGGTCGCACAGTGGATCTGTGCCAGGACACAGTGGACGAGGGCCAGAACCCACACGTTCCACGTCCAGGCCAGGCTGCCCACCTCCTCTCTCATACACTTGGCCAGTGGTTAGCTCACTCCTGCCCCCAGGACGCACATGCACACTACCATATGTTCACAGACGGCACTACAGCCCTTGCTTCTGTGTTACTGCATTTTAATCAAGTTCATGGGCTCCTCCACAACCACTAGCCTGGCCAGTCCTCTACAGTCCTGTGAGGTAGGCAGAGCCAAGGCTAGCATCCCCATTTGCAGATGGGGAAATTAAGGCCCAGAGGGGAAGGACTGGGCTCAAGGTCAAAGCAGAACCCAGGTGTCCTGATGGTTGGTTCAGGGGCTCTTTTCATATCTGTTTCCACCACCCTGGGTCTGCAGCAGCTAACAACAGCCAGGCCAATTCTCTAGGCACTGGGGACAGGAAGGAGAGCTTTCTACCACAGCCCCCACCACCAGTCCAGTCCCAGGACTGGCCCAGGCCATGTGAAGAACCAGGAAGGTCACCTCCCTGGATCCCTGCACCTCCGCCTACAGTGATCGGGGATCTCTTCAAGAGAGAGGCCAGATTGCCATGACTCGGCTGGGGTCCAGGTCTGGACTTGCCTCCATGTGGCCCCTCACCCAAGCAGTTCCGCGGAGGTCAGGGTTCAAAGATGGGAACTTAAATGATCTGGGAGGTAGAGAGGTCCCAAGAACTCTACCACGGCACCAGGCTCCAGGTCCACACAATAGAGCCACAACGTCATTAGAGCTCATTTCACAGATGAGGAAAGTGAGGCCCCAGAGAGCTTGTGCATGTCACCAGAGGCCACAGAGTAAGTCAGCGGAGAGGTAGGGCTGGGATCCAGGCAACCCAGCCCAGTTTATTCTACCCCCACCCCCAAGCCAAGCTCCCCACTCTTCAACTGTGGGGCTGTATACACTCCATATCCCTGTAGATGGGGATGTGACCTCAGGCCCCTCCCGGGGGAGAAGCAGATCCAGGTTTGAGTGGAGGAATATATTTAGGAGGACAGAGAGTCTCATCTCCCCCCATCAGATCCGTTGGGACATCAGTCTGGTGTTGAGTTTACGGAAAAATGATCGCAGCTTACAAATCTTGCATTTTTTCTTGCGACGCCCCCGGGAGAAGCTTCGAGACCTGGCTTCCTCCTCCTCCTCCTCCTCTTCTTCCTCATCACTGGCCCAGGGCCCCCAAGCCCCCCCATTAAAGTCAGGATGGGCCCGGGGATTCTCAGCCGGGTAGCGCACAGGGATGGCTGTGCGGTTATAGTCTGCCAGGCGGGCCAGCAGGGCACGGACCACGTCGGGCCGCTGGCCAGCTAGGTCCTCCCGTTCATAGGGGTCAGCACTGATGTTGAAGAGCCACACAGCCTGGCGGGCACTGGCCATCCGCTCCAAGTTCCACCAGCTGCCAGGGAAGGCAGCCAGCGTCTGAGGGGGGATCCAGTCGCCATAGCCAGGGTCTCCCGTCAGCAGCTTCCACTCGCCCACGCGGATGGCAGCCTGCACAGCCGTGTTCCAGATGCCGAAGCCACCCTCGAGGGAGCCGTGCCGGGCGTGGTTGTAGAGCGGGTCGATGTTGTGCAGGATCTCTGTGCGCGGCGAGGCCCGGCCCTCACTGATGGCTGGCCACACATCATAGCCGTCTAGCCCATCAGCCGCAGAGGCAGTGCCACCTGCCAGGCCCACCAGGGTCGGGTACCAGTCGGTGATGTGCACCAGTGCCCGGCTGGTCCGTCGCTTTCGCTTAAGTAGGGGACTATGGACAAAGCCCAGGCCCCGCACACCACCCTCCCAGTAAGTGCCCTTGCGTCCTCGCAGCGGCCAGTTGCTGCCCCCCGAGAATGTCTGGCCGCCATTGTCACTGGAGAAGATGATGACACTGTTGTTGTAGAAACCATAGCGCTTCAGGGCCCAGGTGATGTTGCGTACAGCCTCATCCATGCAGGTCACCATGGCTGCGTACTTCCGCCGGGCCACATTGCCCATGGTGCGGTAGCGGTACAGGTACTCACGCGGGGACTGCAGGGGTGTGTGTACTGCCTGGAAAGCCACATAGAGGAAGAGGGGCTGCCGGGGGCTGTGGCTGGCTAGGATGTGGCTGACACGCTGGGCATAGAGCATAGTGGAATACTGGCCACTGAGCCCCCAGGCCACACTCTCGCCCTCATGCAGGTCAAAGCCACACACCCCAGGGCCATCGCAGTTGTCATAGGTGTAGTAGTCCACGTTGCCTGTGAGCGAGCCCAGGAAAGTGTCAAAGCCCCGGCGGGTGGGCAGGCACTCTTTCCGGTAGAAGCCCAGGTGCCACTTGCCCACCATGTGGGTAGAGTAACCTGCTTCCTGCAGCTTCTGAGGCAGTGTCACCTGGTCCAGGGGCAGGCAGTTGGGCTGCCGAGGGCGGATGATGGAATGCTGAAGTCCTGTGTGGATCTGGTACCTGGTGAGAAGAGCAGAGGGCGTAGAAAGCACAAGTAAGCTACAAACCACTGCCCTGGACATCCAGCCCCCAATACTCACCCTGAAGTGGGCTCTGGTCCTAGCGTGACCAGCATACATAGTAATAGTAACCAGCAGGTATCATCAAATGTGCTAAGCACTTCGAACACTTTATCTCTTTGAATTGTCAATTGAAGCAGGGAGTATTACCATTTCACAGATGAGGAGATTGAAGCTCAGAATGGTTAAGCCACTCGTCCAGGATAACACAGTTAGGAATTTGGGGAGTTAAGAGTCAAACCCAGGTTCATCATGACAACAAAATAATAATAGCTACCACCAGGCACTCACTAAGTGCTCAGCGTTGCACTAAGCCACTTCACCCAGCGGTCAGGGGAGAGCCAAGACTTGAAGGTAAATGCAACGGCGTCCAAGCATAGACCCTTTTCCAGAAAACTAGGCTGCCACTTCCCTTCTCCATGGGGGCCTTGGTTTGCTCACATGTAGGAGTGAGTTGGTTGAAATGGGGGATCTTTAAAAACCTTTTAGTTCCCAGCTTCTATGAGACTAGCCCTGCTCCTGTCCGTAAATTCATGTAGCCCTTGGATCTGGGTCACTTTCACAGGCTAACACCTTGAGGCAGAAGCGAATGGTTAGCAGAATCCTGCATTCCTCATTCATTCATTCCAATCCCATTCTCCCTGATGTCTAAAGGCCCCCATGTGATCTGCTTATAGGGTCTTGCCTTTACTCAAGTCTTAAAAGTCCAGAGTAAATAAAAAGTCTGGAACTTCACAAGAGTATTAGAATCCCATACCATGTTTCTACCCCTTCCCCCTGCCCCAGGGTATCCAAATTAAACCAAGGCCTGACACCTAAACACCTGACACCTTTAACCCAGGCACTGGGGTCGGGGTTTTTTGGTTTGGCTTCCTAATCTTACAGCTGTTATTGTTAGCTATCATTAACTACCACTGCCATTTTTAATACTATATGCCACATATGTCATTTCACTTAATCCTCATAAAAAAAACCTGCAGGGAAGACTATCACTGCCTTCATTCTACAGATGATGAAACTGAAGATCCCAAAAGTGAGGCCACAGGTCCAAGTTCAGACACCTGGCAAGCAGTGGAGCTGCGCTATGAACCCAGGTCTACACGGCTAATGCTCAAAATTTCTCAGTGGTGAGGCCCCTGAGGACCTCAGTCAAGCTAACGAATGATGATACTTGATTCAAGAAGTACTCTAGGGCCCTGAGTCAGGGCCAAGCCTCTCTTTCTAGGGGCCGGGCACCATGAGCACTGTTGTGTAAAGTGGGTGGGCCAGCTAGCTCAGAGTCCCTGAAGCCGGTGTGCAAATGAGTAACATGAGAAACGTTGGCTCTCTCCAGCTTCACCAAACACGACTGGATTTATTAACAAACACTAATGAGAGTCGTCAGCATCAGTCAGATGGAGCCAGCTGCAGGGGGCGGAGGGCAGACGCTGCCCAGCCACGCTCAGCTAACTTCACAGATCGGGGGGGCCGGGGTGCTGGAACACTGCCCTGCTGGCTGCTCATCCCCTTGCTTAAACCAAAAGTCACCTCTTGGGACAGAAATGATCACTTGTGCACAAATCCCGGGAATGCAGATTCCTCCTCCCTCTTCTGGAGGTTAGTCACCATTTGGTCTTCACCACCACTGCCACCCGCAACGCCTACAGTGGTCCCTCTTCTTCTTTCTCCTGTTCTCTCTCTGTTCCTGGATCTAAATGCTGAGTGCCAGATTGAAGGAAGAAAAGGCAGCTATTCGACTCCCAGCTCCAGGACCCCTGCCAAGTACCTGGCCTCTCAGCCCTCTCTCTTATGGAACCCGAAGTTGGGTACAGGCATGAATGAGATGGGCCCTGCCTGACCCCATGCCTCAGTTTCTCCCATGCAGGAATCACGGAGATTATGGCTCTGGTTCCAGAGATCACACTAGTGGCTTTTGGGTGGAACTTGGGAGAAAGCAGGCCTTGGACCCCATCCAAGGAGGATTAGCTTTAGCCTTGCCAAAGGATTTTCTCCTAAGTGGCCAGAGTTTGCTTTCCACACCCCCACCTCCTGTTTCCTTGCTCTTTTAATCCTGTAATCCTGCCACCTTGCCTGTGGACAACTCCTTCTGCGAAAGCAGCATATCTCCTTGGGACTCCCAGCCAATTTGGGAGGCTTTCGCAGACGAAAAAACAGAGGCTTGGAGAAATGAAGTAACTAGCCTAAGGCTACTTAGGTCACAGTACCCTATGTGTGTCTTTCACCTCCACCTATCGATACTTTGGTTTCTTCCCAATGTAGTCCTCAAACTAATCCTTCCAGTAACATAGAGGCTGCCATTCACTGATAGCCAAGAAGGTTACAGGAAATTCATTCCATCCTTCCCACTGTTTCTCAAAAGAAAAACTGTTCTTCACCCCATTTTATGGACAAGAAAACTGAGGCTTAGAGATATTAACTAATTTGTTCAGGGTCTTGGGGTGTGTAAGCAGAAGCACTGTTCAAACCTAAGTGACAGAGGCTGTCATGTTCCTTTAAAAAAGGGATGAGCAGATGTCTCCTTCACAGGGTGTGGAGTGTGAGTGTCCTAGAACAGGAAAGGGAGAGACCTTAAAGATGATCCAACCTGAGGCCCAGAGAGGGCAATGGATTTACTAACGATCACACAGTCAACTGGAGGCAGAATTAGCCCCCAAGTCCTGGTTTCCCAGGTCCCAAAGGGGCGATGTAAATGCAGGAGAAATCTGCAGCTGGGTTTATTTGGGGCTTGAACGGCCAGCCCCAGGGCCTGAGTCATGCCTACCTGCCAGTAAGAAGTTGGCTCCGTGAAGGCGTGCAGATGGGCTGGATATAATAATTCTCCAACTTGACACCCTCGGCGGCCAGCCGGTCTAGCGTAGGGGTCTCGATATCTGAGCCATGGTAGCCTACGTCGTGGTAGCCCTGGTCGTCGGTGAGGATGAAGATAATGTGGGGAGGCTGGGGTGGAGCAACAGAGGGCTGCTCGCTGGTCTCGCCCGGCCCGTCGGCCACCAGGCTTGGCTTGGCCCAGTCCCAGGACAGGTAACCGAAGCTGAGCAGGCTGACCAGCGAGAAGCCAGTGAGGGCGTGCATCGCCAGGCCGGCCCGCGCGCGTCTTGGCATGCAGAGCTCCCCAGGCCTCACCGCCGCGCGCGCCCAGGGCGCACGGCCCGCACGCCCGCCGGCCGGCCGGCTTGGACGCTGCAAGAGCGCTCAGCGCCCCCGCGGGCGGCCCAGTGAATGGTCCGGGACTGGCGAGGCCGGACCTGCGCGGCCGCAGCGGGGCGCCCTGGGGAGGTCAGGCCTGCGCCCAGCTGCCTCCCACCGCCCTCTCGCCCACCCTATGCCGCCCTCGCTCCCTCTCCCCCAGCTCAGCTGGGCCAGCCTGAGATGCGGCGTGGTGACTTCCAAAAAGTGCTCTCCACCATCCTCGAACTCTTCTCTTCTTTCTAGCCCTCGATTTCTCCCGCCTCCTAATTTCTCTCGCCTCTGCTTTCCCTTTCTCCTCCCTCCCGACCCTCCAGCCCCAGGCCCGGCCTCTCGCCCCGCCCGGAGTCTTGAGAACAGTCGGCCTCCCGGCAGGGAGGTGGGCAGGACCCCAGCGGGAAAGGGGAGGGAGGCACGGGTTGGGCGGGTCTGGGGTTGACACCGCGGAGAGAATGCGAAAAAGTTGTAACATCTGCCGGGCCGAGCCCCAGGTGGAGGGGCGGGACGCCGGGAGGCGGCTCCGCCCCCGGGCGGGAAGCCCAGGCCCGCTTGGCCCTCTGGCTCCAGCCCCCACCCTGGCCCGGCCTGGGGAAAGGAGGGAGGGGGCTGCTTGGATTCCATGGAACAGCTCCGGAATGGCCCGGTCAGACATTCCTCGATTATGGAGTCTTAGCATCTCTGAATGCCAGTCCTGGAAGGGACGCGCATAATTTTCTATTCCACCCGGCTCATCTACAGTAAGAGAAACTGAGGCCCTGAAATAGGCGGCAACTCATCTAAGTCACGGAACAAGTTAGTGGCTTCTTCCCTTGGCTCGCAGTGGCTGAGTGGCAGCGGAAAGAGCAATGGAGAATAGGGGGCGACTTTGGCAAGCACCAGGGGCTGGAAATCAGGAAGCTAGGCTCTGGCCTTGCCAATTTCCCTCTCTTTGCCCCCCCCCCCATTCTGCAATTCACAACTGGAACCTTAGAATACCAGCGTTAGAATCCAAAGGGCAGGGGCTGTTGTATACATCTTGTATCCACAGGATCTAGAGGTTCAATCGGTGTATGTACATGAATGAATGAATGGATGAATGGGCCTCAAGGGTCATCCAGGCCAGCTCTCACCCAAGAAAACCTCCACTGCGCCGGAAGCAAGCTTGGGGCGCTGACTCCTGGGCCAGGCAAGTATCATAAATGAGTAAAGCAGGGGGGTCGCCGTGTTGCCAGAGGAAGGCAGTGGGAGAATGTAGACCAATGCAACTGAGTCTTCTGATTTTTTTTTTTTAAGAAAACCCAAATGTAGTCTATTATGAGAAATATTCCAGCTGTTAAGTGTTAGTAACTAATTTAAAGCAAAAAAGTTTAAACACTATATAGTCTAAATCAAACCTATCTGAGGACTGTCTTAGGCCATTGGGTGCCCGTTTGCAACTTCTGCGTCGCTTTCCAAATTTTTACTAGGCGACACTTTTAAATGGGAGAACGGAGTTAAACAAAACCAGGACTTCAAATGTTTAATATGCTGATCTCCAGGAGGGAGGTTGGTGAAGCTGTATTTCCCAATTTCGTGTGACCAAGGACCCTGCTTTTCACAGAGCCTCTTGAAGAGACAGTGTTTTGTGAACTTTGGGCAACAAAGACTGTCCAGGTGTGACTTCTCTCCTGGCGCCTTTCCCCTGCCAGTATTCTGTCACGATCCTTTCCTGTGTCCTTAAAACCACTGAGTGTGGGGAAAGACACCAGACCTCCGAAATAGCAGCCGGAGTCCATCTGCATTTTGAAATGAGGGCTGCGTGGGGCCACCACTCAGCGGCCCATATTTAGGGTGACCAGATTTATCAAAAAGGAAAACTGAGCCTGTGGTTCTGGCAGAAGAAATGTTGAGGACAGACAGGAAAAATACAGCCTCCTGAGGGGAAGGCTGCTAAAATGATGCTTTGGCAGAGGCTATCCTGGTGGGGGTCAAAGTGGGACAAGTCACAGGGGAGTCAGATGGACTTGAGTTGTGCATTCTTTGCGTTGTCCCAGATCTTGGTCAGGGGGAACTGGAGAAATGGCACAAGTATAAATGGCAAGGGGGGTGAGGTTAGGATTCAGCACCCCACCCACTGCAAAAAAAAAAAAAAAAGTCTGGGAGGCTCACAGTCTGCAGATCTCTGTGAGGCTGTCACAGAGACAAGACAAGACAAGACAGGCGGAGTTTGAGAGTTCACGCTTGTGGGCTCTGGCATCAGACTGCTTGAGTGCAAATCTTGCCACTCATTTGGGGGTCAGGCCATGGGAAAATTATTTCACTTCCCTCAGCCTCAATTTCCCCATCTGTAAAATGGGATAATGCTATAAATGAGATACAGTGCAGTGCTTGGTAATGTACCCAGCACATAGTTAGCGCTCAATGAATGTGAGCAGTTTTCATGCTTGTCCTCTCTGGTTCTGAGAGAAAAGACTAAGTCCTGTGAGTGAATGTGACTGGGAGACAGATTCCAGGCCAATTTAAGGGATTACTTTGGTAAGTCATCCGGCAGCTTCATAAAAAGATGACAGTGATGGGTGAATCATGAAGTGGCAAAGAGTGGGGTGGAGCTCTTGGACCTAAATCTTTTTGTTATTGTTGTTGTAAGGTTTGATTTATTTTTTAGAGAGAGGGGAAAGGAGGGAGAAAAAGAGGGAGGAAAACAGCGATCCGCCCCAAACCAGGGACTGACCCACAACCCAGGCATGTGTCCTGACGGGGAACTGATCTGGTGACCTTTTGGTTCACAGGCCAGAGCTCAACCCACTGAGACACACCAACCAGGATGGGCCAAACTCCTGTTTCTCAATATTCACATTTCTTTTATGAGTCCCTCAGTAATCACCCAAACCCAGAGTGTTCTCAACAGAGCACCATTCCCCCTTTCATGCTCTAGGGAAATTAATACTGACCTTCACCTCTTCTTTTAATGCCATTACACAAGGAGGCCAGGCTGGAATGTTTAAACCAGACCTTTCCAGAGGTAAGGAGGAAATAACTACAAAGAGTAATGTGAATTCAGGTCATACCTCTTTCAAGGTGTGACTCACTCATCTTCCTTTTTTGTCCTCTGCAGGATGCCTACCTGTCTTCGTTCCTGGGACGATGTCCATCAGCCCAACTCCCATCCAGCTAGACTCTCAAGAGCTCTAAGATGTATCAATGTCAGGCCCAAGAAGTGAGTCTCAGAGAAACAGGAGCTAGCCTTTGCAGCTTCTGTCTCAGGGCCTAGCTGCTTCCAAGATGATTGACAAGCAGGAATATTCATCTCATACAGGTAAGACCTGTCTGCCTATTCACAGAGGTGAGCACTCACCCCATAAGCCCCAAAGGACAGCTGCACTAAAACACTGGGAGGAACCTAACATCTGCACACGAAATGCAGATCAGATGTGGGAGGGATCCAGTGTGGCTACTTCCTGTCAGAAATTTCCATTGATGAAATCAGACTTCAAAAAGCACTGAGCCCCTCCTCACTGGAATTATGTAAAAAGGGGATCAAGTGCCTATCTGTCCAGGAAGTAACAGAAAAGAGCCCTACACTAAAAATGGGGCATAAAGCTGAAGGACCTTAAAATTCTTTCCAACTTGAAAATGTTATGATTCTAATTATTTATCCTCAGAAAACTTTTTAAGACACAGAGATATAAAAGTGAAAAACTGGGTGAGTCTGTTTTGTGGCTTCATTGCTATGCATGGTGTGTGTGTATGTTTGGTCACCTTTGAACTAAAATTATCTTAGTACAGATATTATTTCCTTCTGACTTCATTGACCTTGGCAAAGATCTTATGCCCAGATTATGCACGCTGTCGTCCTCTGGAGGTCTATTTGTCGAGGCTGGATCAAATCAAGGGCCTACAAGAAAATGGAGATGGCCCACGCAGGCAAAAATGTCAGAGTTCAGTCCTTTAACTCAAGAGAGCTCCTGGGGCTTTCCTCACACCAAGCCTAGGGACTCTTACTTCATTCACAATTCTTACAGGGCTTAGGATTTCATTTCCCAGCCTAAGAGTATTGGAAGCAGCTCAGAAAGAATATAGAAGAGGTGCCTTGAGGCAACTGCCTGTTTTATACTAATACAGCGTCAAAGTGAAAACATTACGGAGAAACAAAAGAATAAACATAAACATCAGATCGGTGAATTCCAAAAGGCTAAGAGTTTGCGCCCATTTGTACAGGAGCAAAGAGCCACATCTACCTAAACACACCCAAGGGCGTCACCAAGTCACAGCCCAGCCCAGGCATGAATGATGGGTTGCCCTCCAGAGTGTCAGTTCAGTTCAGGATCCTCTCTCTAAGAAAACGAGGGAAGACCTGGGCTATTTTTTAAGTTTTCCATCCCGAAGTGGCTACTATGACACGTTCATGGTATAAGCTCAGCCCCGGTTCTAGAATTTCTCCCTGAATATGCAGGCTCAGGAGGTAGAAATGTCTGCAGTGGGTTCCACGGTGAGGAGGGTGCAAGAGGTCAGGCTCGGAAGCCCAGCAGCGTGCTGCCCTGCAGAGGCAGGCCCAGCTCACCCACCTCCTGCCTCCTCTTAGCAGCCCCCAGATGCCAGCACGATGTTCCCCGCACCTCAAGCTGCAAAGGTTCTGTGTCTGAAAGGGCGAGTGGCCCTTGTGTAAGCAGCACACCGAAGGTAGCACAGAATTCCAACGGTTAGGCCACACCCTCCTAACCGAGTAGCTTCTCCCTCCGGAAAAGACCTGTACAAGAGAAAATTCCACAAGTTCCCTTGGACACCTAGTCTAGTGACCACTGGTTCCCACTTTAACTCCCATGCTTTCGACCAAGGCATCATTAATTAGAATTAATTAATGATTAATGGAAAGGGCAGTGTTTAAGAAAACCATACTGGCTATGTGATGAAGAATGTATTGCAAAGGCCCCAGTCAAGAGTCTGTGTAAAAAGGCCAAGTAGAGACACGCCTGCCCACATGAGCTCTTCTCCCCAGTGAACAGGCTCCATGGCATCTGAGGTCCAGTTCTTCCTGGATATTGCTTGGGCAAAATGGTTCTAAGAGGAAAAGCATTTTCTTCTTTGACGCCGGGTCATCCCATTAGCATTTCCGGGAGTGATACACATGCCCCCAACCCTTGCTTCTGGCCCTCTCTGTGGTTTTGCTGAGTGCGCCTTGTGTCAGGATCCCCATATCAGACATTGGAGCCAAGAGTGCCAAGAGCCCGGGCACCCGCAGCCCCTTGCCTTTAACCCTTCACGAGGCCCCGGCCCGGGCATTTCAATGGCTCCTTTCTCTGGCGCTCAATGAAACATTCTTCCAAGTAGATTATTGAAAGCAGAGCTCAGGGTACACAATGGGTGCTCTGTGCTCACAGCCGCTGCCCAATCTGTTTGCCCAGCCTGACTGCGGCCTCGCCTCTCCGCATACTCCCCACCCTCCACCCACCCGACCCCGGCCCCACCTCGAGGCCAGCTCAAAGGGAGGCCGTATGAAAGGACTTGTTCTCCACCTTCTCAGAAGTACCCGCCGTGGCTCTGCCAGCCTCGGGAGGAATTAGCCTAACCCAGGCCTGCCTCCAGCCCATCCATCCGGGGCTCTGCCCACTTTGATGTCCAGAGGCTTCCGTCCTCTCTGGTCAGCTGGCATTTCTCTCTCTTGTACACACACATGTATGCACAAACACATACACACCAAGTGGGGGTGCTGGGATCCAGGTAAACGCAGGGACTCCTAAAGGTGAGAATGACAGGCTGCCCGCCAGCAACCCCCCCCAACCCCCACCCCCGCCAAGGCTCCAAGTTCCTTCCAGATTCAGGAAGGTAAAAGAGGGTCCTGGTTAAATGTGAGACCCCCGGAGCCAGATTGCCTGTGTTCCAGCCCGGCTCCGCCGTGAGCTAGCTGTGGGACTTAGCTCCCTGAGTTAACCTCTCAACGCCCTATTTGTAAAATAGGAATAATAATAGTACTCGCCTCTTGAGGTTGTTGTGAGGATTACAGCAGACAAAGCATGTGAAGCTCTTAGCACAGTGCCTGGTGCATAATAAGCTCTAAAGAAATGATAGCTATTGTTTTTATTGTGACTATACTTAGATTCTATTGTCATGATCCTCGGAGTCTGTTCCTACAAGGGCAGAGCCTCGGGAACAAAGCTCTGCGTTCCCCAATCAAGTCTGTCCTCTCCTCCTACATTTTCAATGGCTACCAGCTGCCTGCGGCAAGAGGCTCAAGCATCTTGGCTTGGCATTCAGGGATAGAACTTTGACTTCCTTCTTCACAGTAGTCACTGGTTCTGTGGAGGAGAATGAGTCTCATCACTATTATTACTGTTGTTATTGTCGTCTACTGTATTTGGAGAAACTGGCTTTTAGCATAAGCTATATGGAGACCCTGCCTGGGCACGATACCGAATTAAAATTTGAAAGTAATAATAATAACATAGTAGCTTGTATTTCTTGAACATCTGCTATGTGTCAGGTACCGTGCAGGACTCTTCACTTAATTCTCACACAATTCAGTGACGTTGATAAAATTATCACCATCTGCATCTTATAGATGGAGAAGCTAAAAAGGAAAGAAAAAGTAAGTAATTTGCCCAAAGTCACGCAGCTAGAAAATGTCAGAGCCAGGATTTGAACCTAAGTCTGGAATCTAATGTCTGCTGTATTAGATACGCAACCTTTCATTCTCCTGTTAGAGACAGCCAGCCTGTCAAGGGGTCTTTGCTTACAGTTTCCCCTCGGCACTTGAGTGGCTAGATGCTGTTCCAGTCCCAGTGCACTGGAATAGCCTAAAAGTCCCTAGGGGCCCTGGGACGTCTGAGCGGGCCTAGAAATGGCACAGATACATGGCTTGAAAGGCTCCCTTCTTCTCTGACATCCAGCGACTCTTGCACAGCTCCACCCCTTGGGCACCAAGTGGGAATGGAGACACCTTGCAAGCCGGCTATCAGGCTTGTTCCCTGACCTTCACATTCCCTCCCTGAGGCCCCAGTGCCTGCTTCTGATAGCTCCTGTGTGTCCCAAAGCCCTTCAAGGCAGAGGCCTCCCCTAGCTGCCTATCTTCTCAGACCCAGATGTCACCTGTCAGCTCTACCTCCCTGGGAAACAAGCATCAGCCTCCCAGGGCAGCAATGTTGCTGGGCTTTTCTTCTAAGGGATGGCCTTGGCTAGACAGCTTGAAGCCAGGGAGAGTCACAAATGACAGGGACTGTGGCTTGCCTCTGTTCCCATGGCAATGGCTGGGCTCCACTTAATCAATCACTTTTTGAAGCTCCTGCTGGTGTGAAAGCTAGTTTGCATAGAAGTGCTTAACTCTTATCCAGGACCTCTACTCTTGGCCTTTAGATCCTTCCAGTTTCCTTGTAGAGTTGATTTTCTCTTTCCTCCCTTTGTGGAAGTCCTTTCATCTTTAAAGCTCAGCTCGAATCCCACCTCTTCTAAGAGACCATTCCAGATCCCTCTCCCCTCCCCTGCCCACGTGGAGTCAATCTCCTGCTCCCCACACTCCCTTGGGGTGTGTTTATGGCTCTATGAGATCACAGCCTGCCTGTTTCACAGTTATTTACGCGTCTCCTTCTGAGCCCCTGGTGAGTGATCAGCCCATAGTAGGTGCTAAACAAACATTTGTCTGAATTTATTTGAATTTCCTTTCAGAGTTTTTAAAAATTACTATTATTAACAGTACAGACCATTACTAATAATCCCTTATGCTTGTAAAATTATTTACAGTTTATATATAGCTTCATGCTTGAGGGCACTGCTTTAAACCCCAGCCCCACCCTCGCTAGCTGTGTGACAGTGTACGAGCCTTGTAACCACTCAAACCTGCTTCTCATCAGTAATGGACTGTTGTAAATATAAAAATAAATGTGTAAACGGTTTGCTTAGCCCAGGGCCAGATGCCTAGTGATGCCTCAACAAATGGTAGCTCTTATTATGAGTCATGGTCCCGTTTGGACCTCACGAAAGCTCGAGGGTGTGAAGAAGGCCCGGGCTTTTGTTAACGTTGTCATCATCATCAATGACATATGAAGGGATGAAGCTCAGAGAGGGAAAGACTTGCCTGAATGTTCAGGCTTTAGTTGAATGCTGTGGTGGGTCTGCCTTGGAGCCGCCTCCTTCCTGGTGACAGAACTCCACTGGTGGGTCAACTCCAGGAGCAGGCTTGGACAATTAGAGCATGAAATGTCCCTGGCCACCATGATTAGACACCAGATCTGTCTAATGAGACTCGATTCTGAGATTTTCGTTTGAATTTTTGAGAACGAGATTGTCTCTTTTCTGCCGGACTGTAAGCCTGGACCTGCCTGCAGCTTACTCTAACAGAGGAAAGCAAAGTACAGAGGCTGAGACAGACAGAGTCATGACATCAGCTGAGCACATGGATCCTAGAGCTAGAACTACCCCTGGACATTAGTGATGTGAACTAATAACAGCCTTATTCTCATGCCAATTTGCATTGGAGTCTGACACTTGCACTTGAATAAGTACCAACTATTTACAAGTGTAGTGTCTCCTCCACATAGAAGTCAAGGGTCTCTTTGCTCCATTCATTCACTCAACAAACGTTTTCTGAGTACCTACTATGTGCCTTCCACTCACCTGGGCTGAGACTACGGCAGGGGAAAAACAAAACTGCCTGGCCCTTCTGGAGTTGAAAGTCCATTGTTCTTCCATTAGACATACAAAGAGGCTGGACAGGAGCTGAGGCGGGCAGCTGGGACTTACTGGTCACTGGCAGGAAGGAATGGTCTAGTCATTCATGAGTATCTGCTCCTCCCAGGTCAAAGCGGGAAGGTTCTAGGCCGAGGTCAGAGGTTGGGCCTAAAGGCTGAGGCTCCAGTCCCCCAGACCTAGGACTCTGGGCAGAGGAAGGCTTCTGGGAGCAGCATGGCTCCAAGGTCTGATTTCAGGGATTTGACTTCCATGCTCCTGGCTTAATGGATAACCTTTCCCTTCAGGCTGGAGCTCTGGTTGTTGAAGCCTCTCCAGCCTCGAGAGTATCCTGGGAGGAGGCTGCTTCTCCCAGGAGCTTTCGCTACACTTCTCAAAGGGAAAGGCCCCACTTTCCAGCCTAAGCTGAGGCTAGCTTTTCTCCTTTATCCGGTGACTCACCCCAGGAAAGCCCGCCTCTCCAGGGCTAAGGCTCCTCGGGGAAGCTGCGAGGTCTAGAAGTTGGATTTGCACTTCCTTAGCTTGCTCATCTGTCTCGGCCTCACCCATATCTAGCACAGTGTCTGGTATGTAGGAGATGGATTAGTTTTTCTCAAATGAATGTTTGTGGGGGTTTTAAAGATAGAGACAGGCGCCATCCCAAGGCATTTTGGCCATGGAACGAATGAGCCTAAGCTTCAGGACCTCTCCTGGGCATGACCCCTCTCTAAATCCCGGGAGGGGCCCTAGCAATGTGTTCACATGGTCATGTGCTCCTGCGAAATTTGCACAAGTCATTTGAATTAAAAGCAGCTGAGATCACTGACTCTTCCCACTCTGACCTTCTTTCTCACTGTCATATTTTCCTCGTGTCAGATGGCTTTGGAATGGCCATGGCATTTTTTGGGTCTGGCTAAAGGGAAGTTCAATTCAGGATACGTTTAGTTTGCATTTGGTAGCTGTCTAGGTTCCATGCATAGTTAGGTCAGCTGTCTTGATATATAATATAGAAATATCTTGCAGTCCACTGAGCTGACTGACCTGGCATAACGACACAAAGGCGCAGGGTCAGCGCTTGCATGGTGATGTGAATGTGTCCTTCGGTGCCTGGCAACAGAACTACGTGTGTGAGCGACGAGAGGCGGTTAGAAATCCAGGGCGTCAGGAGCTGGGCTGTGGAAAATTCTTCTACTTATCAGCCCTGCACAATTGTAAGCAGAGGACTTGGTGTTCAGAGATGCTTCGACAAAACAGAAGTTATTTCCTGTCGGGAATAGCTTCTGTAATGCAATGGATACAGTTATAAATGCACCGTAAATTTTTTTTTCCTGTTTGATGGGAATTTTGTTGCTAACGGATTGACTTGTGTCCCTCCAAAGAGATACGTGAAGCTCTAGCCCACCAATACTTCAGAATGTGACCTTTTTTGGAAATAGGGTCTCTATAAAGGTAATCAAGTTAAAACGAGGTCATTAGCAAGGACTCTAATCCAGTATGATGAGTGTCCTTATAAAAAGGGGAAGTTTATTGTGACTTTTTATTTTTTAGAGTGGGGGGAAGAGAGGAAGAGAGGGAGGGAAACACCGATGCGGGAAAGAAATGGCAATTGGCAAGCCAGGCATGTGCCTTGACTGGGAACCAAACCCGTGACCTTTCCTGTTGTCACAGGACAACGCCCAACCCACTGAGCCATACTGGCTGGGGCTAAAAAGGGGTAGTTTTTGACATAGATACACGCACGCACGGGGAAAACCCCATGTAAAGATGAAGGCGGAGTGCATCCACATGTGAAGTCCTTAGGTATTCCAACTATCAGAAATTAAGAAAAATTCAATTCACTGCGTAAGACAGAAGAGTGGCTTATCTTTGCACTTTCTCTATAGAAAATGATGACAGAACCATTTTCCTACCAAGAGTATACCTATGGGGACACCTGTGACTTGTACTTACCCTCCAAATACTACACTGCTCCTGCCTTCTGGAACTTTCTTTCACTGTCCACCACTAGGACATCCCTACCTCCACCTCTAGGGCCCTCATCCCGGAGCCTAAGTGTGCTCCCCAGATGCTGTTTAGAAAAACAACTGGCTGGACTCTGCTCCCAAGAGCCCAGATCCCGGATTTGAGATTCTAGAGAATTAAGACATCAGAGCAGTTATCTCCAAAACTCCCCTTCCCCTTCACTTTCCATTCCTTCCCCCCTCCTAGAAAACAAAATCAGAGCTTTTCCCTCTCAGAACCTGAAGGAACATTGCCTTCATGCTTGGCCCTGAACGAGCTGTCTCAATTACCCTGGAAAGGCCATCTAAACATTGGCGATTCTGCTGGGTTTTTCTTTCCACCTTCTTCTCCTCCCCCCCACCCCGGCCTGGCCTCCAGCCTCCCTTCCATTTCACCCGCTCCAGTGTCCTCAGGGGACCCCTGCCCTCTCCTCTCCTGCGACCTACCTCCCATCTGCCCTTTCCACCAGCCTCTTTGGCTGACTCTCTCATCAGATGACCAGCCAGGGGCAAGTCTGTCTTAGAGATCTGTCTGGGGGAACTGGGAACTTAAGAGTGGATCAACTGCAGGGTCCAGGTGGGGATTCGGTGGCTCACAATGCGGAGGGCTCCACCTAGGGCGCCCTGAAACACAGCTTGAGCCCTGAGAAGAGGGTATTGGTCAGGACTCTTGAGCTGACAGAAACCCAACTTGCCAGCTTGAGCAAGAGGAGGGAGTTTTCTGACTCATGTAACCACAAAGAAGGAGATGGGACAGAGCAGGCCTTCGGGGATGACTTGAACTCTTCCCGTTTTTCACCTTTCCCACTTTGTGTGTCATTTGCATTCTTCCAGATAAATATCACTCAGAGTCACCAGAAAGAGACTCAAAGCTTACCCTTTTTTGATCTAAGCTACAAAGTCCCAGAAAGCTCATATTGATACATTGCTGATAGGAATATAACATGGCGCAGCCCTTGTGGAAAACAAGAAATTATACATAGAATCACCATGTGACCCAGCAATTCCACTCCTAGCTATAGACCCAAAAGAATTGAAAACAGGAATGCAAATGTTTACCTGTACATGAATGCTCATAGCAGCACTATTCACAGAAATCCAAGGGTAGAAACAGCTCTGAAGCTCTTGTACTAAATATATACAATGGAATATTAGTCCTCCATACGAAGGAATGAAATACTACATTCTTATAATGTACGAATGGATGAACCTCAAAACTATTACACTGAGTGGAAGAAGCCAGACGCAAAAGCTCATATATTATATGATTCCATCAATGTGAAATGTCTAGAATAGGTAAATCCTTCAACACAGAATGAAGATTGTTCGTTGCCAGGGGAAGTGGAAAGTTAGTTGCGGGGAGCAACGGCTTAATCAGTATGAGGCCTCCTTTGGAGGCAATGAAAAGGCTTTGGAACTAAGTAAAGGTGGTGGTTGTACATTTGCTTTTAAAAGGTTAATTTTAGGTAATATGAATTTCACCACAATAAATTTAGAAGTCCCAGAGAAAAGCTCTGATTGGCGTTGCTTGGGTCAGGTGCCCGCCCTGGCCAATCAACAGGGACTAGTGCGAGATCTGCAAAGAGACAGCATCTCCCACTGAAATCACATGGTTGCAGTCAGGGGGAGTTACATTGCCTGAAGCAGTGGGAGACAGGGTGCTCTCTGGAGAAAATGAAATTTTAGTTTAATAGACAAAAGAACCATCAAGCATCAGAGCTAAAAAAGAATTTAGAATTATACCATCCATTTGGTGGCCACCAGCTCAGGACGGTTATTTCTATCTAAATGAATTCAGTTTCTAAATAGCACTAGCACCTTTCAAGAGCTAGTGGCGACCATATTGGGCAACATAAATATAGACCTTTTCCATCATTACAGAAAGTTCCATTGGAGAGCACTAATTTAGAGAGTGTGGACTCCAACCCCTTCATTCTATAGGTGAGGAAATTGAGGCCTAGAGAGAGGAAGGGACTTACATAAACACACACACAAGAACTTAGGGCCAGAGCCAGAACCAGCACTCAGGCCCTTGACTCTCCTTCCTTCGGTCCTTCCCCGCGGAAGCGCAGTCGGCTGGATGCCGTCTCTCTTCAGGGAGCTTTCGGCTTCACTGGAGAGCAGGCGCACCCACAGGAATGGCAAGGCAGCCCCTTCAATTCCATTCGCAAATATCGCTGAGAGCCTGTGGTGCACCAAGCACCCAATCATACTGGGAAAATCAATGTGTGCCCCAGTGAGGATGACTGGCAATAGGCCATACAAATATAGGAGAAGTGGAATGAAGTGTTTCGGGGGGGTTTCTTTTTGTGTATTTTGCAAGTTTATTGCATCATCTTGACACAAAATCGTGACAGCAGCGTGATATATCTCTCGTTTACATGGGAATGTTGTTAGCAAATTCTTATATAATGCCTCATGCAATTTTGAGATTCTAGAATCGCTGCGCAGGATTCTGCAATAGATTACATGCTAAAGTGACAGTTTTCATCAAAAAGAAAGTTAAAACATTATTGAGGACCATCATTTCTGAGGCAAATCTCACTGGGGTGGGCTGGCGTCCCCTTGTCCTGCCCAAGAGGCACATTAAAGGACCCGGCCTCCCCAGGACACATGTGCTTCACCACCGGGGCCATGGGACTCGGGACTGGGCTCTCCCAGCAGCTGCGGGCATGATGCGAGGACAAGCCCTGTGGAGCTTTCAGTGATGAGGGGGGTACCTGGAACTGTCACACTCTACCACTCAGCTCAAACATCAACCAAGTCATACTCTACGGAACAGAAAGCTGTGAAACCAAGGCCCAGCCTCTGCTCTGTTTGGGGCGCTGACTGAACCCCCTTCCTTGCCGTAGCCCCTGAGATGAAGTTTTCAATTGGAAAGAAGCTCTAATTTTTCTGTTTATAAAAGCAACATGCTTAATGCACGCAGTTTGGAAAACCTCAAAAAAATTAAAGAAAAAAATCAATATGACCATCACTTTCATGACTCAGAGGCTATTGTAGTTAACACTTTTATATATGTCCTACTAGGCCTTTTTTTCCTGTGTATTGCCAATTATAAACACACATCTATGGGGAAAAAATGCATTTTATGCATTTTATCTTGTCTCCCGCTTTTTTTCCCCGCTTAATATTCAAGTATTTTGGACATTTTTTATGTCATTGAATGTCGATTCATGCTGTCGTTTTTCTATCTGTGAGAGATGGGTTTTGAATGGAAGGTTCTGAAAGGCTCCTTTGACAAAGTGGCACTTGAACAGGCCCTGAAAGAATAGCGAGGCGGAGATGGTGGCCAGGGCATTCTCAGCAGAGGGGAGAGAGTGGACAAAGTGGTAGTCCACTCTGCCCACCAGAAGCTGGCCTTGGATAGATAAGGGAACTGGGACCCAGAGAGGGGAGGAGGTCATACAGTGGGTTGCTGTTAAGGGTCGGACTTTGAACTCAAGATACGAAACTCCCAGCACAGCCCAGGGTCTTCGCGTTGGCACCCAAGGCCCTACATCACTGGTTCTCCTCCGCTTTCACTGTCTTAATCACAGACAGTAGCCCATCATGGGCTGTGCTCTGCCTCTGCTCCACACACGGACAGGGAAATTGGGGCCCGTTGAGGGAAGCACTGCCTGAGCTCACTGAGCCAGAGGTTAACAACCGTGTGTGTGGAGAGAGTCCTCACATGTGTCAGGCTACGAGCTAGGGCTGGCCTGCATTCCACCTCCAGACTCTCTCTCCCTCTCCCACGGGCTGCGCCTGCACCACCCCTGAGTCACCGTCCACCCGCCTGCCTGCTGTGAGTCAGCAGCGTTCTTTGGGGCTGAGAGCATCACAGCGCGGCCACAAGGCCCTCCCCCGTACCTCAGTGAGCCTGGTGTGTCCCCGGTGCAGCTGGACGTAGAGAGTCAGCCCGATGAGGGGCCTCAGGTCATGGCCCGACAGCCCAGGAGCTGATCTGTAGGGGTCTCGGGGTTCAGATGACTCGAAGAAACCGCAGGGGCATCTGGGCTGTGTGGAAGCTGGATGCCAACCCTGCTGCTCTCTGGGAAGGCGCCTGAGGTAGCTGTCTGGGCTGCGAGAGAACAGGGGAGGCGGTGAGAAGGTTCTCTGTCACTCCCTCCACCCTTTTTTGGGCGAGTCACTCCCCTTTTGGGGTGCAGGGGGGCTGTTTAGAGCACAGGTTTTGCCACAAGACAAACCTGGCTTGCCATTTGAGTCCCAGGTCTACCTGTTACACGCATGTGACCTTGGCAAGTCACTAAACTTCCTTGTGCCTCTGAAAATGGGAAAACTCGTATCTACCTCACAGGATTGTGTAAATCAGACAATGTCTGTAATGCACTTTGGCCAGTGAACAGGGGAAGCTCTTAGGAATTGATAGGTATTACGAAGATCATAGCAAACGTTACCCAGGGTCTCTTCGGGCCTCTTTCACTCATTTGCCCATTCATTCATTCATTCACTCATGTAACCAGTGTTTATGGAGTGCCTATCAGGTGGGGTCAGAGCTGGGAGCAGGGGTCTCCAGGGGACTGGAAGGTCACCCAGTTGCTGATGTTCCTGGTTAAGACCTCAGCTGAGCAGAGAAAACACAGATGCTGACAGTCATGGCCTCTGTGTCATGGGACTTAGAGTCTAGTGGCGAAAAGTGAGACCAGGAAAAGGCAAATGGATAACGAGCAAGAAAATTACAGATATGTCGAGGGTGACCAGACGAGGCCGCTGAGATTGAGTGGCCGGGGTGGTCTCTCTAAGGAGGTGATGTTTTCCAGTGAGAAGTGAGGGCCGAAGCATGGGAAGAGGGCAGGCTTCTGAAGAGGCAGGAGCAGGACTGCCACTGGGGCCAGAGTAAGGTCAAGTGCAGAGTCAGGAGAAGGTCTGCTGTGGAAGGAACGGCAAAGGGGTGGGTGGGGCTGCCGTGAACACTGTGACTATGGGGAGAAAGGGAGCAATACAAGACAAGGACAGGGAGTGCCCTGTTAAAACATGTTCATTCTCTCTAAAGGCAATTCCATGCCTCCTTAGGTTGGGGTTCCAGGGCAACACCCACACTCCCTCCCACCCCACCACGCACACTGAGTGCTTAAATCAGAACTGAGCTGGGAAGAACTTGACCATTTGTCCAAGGGGACAGCCTGCGTCCTGTCCAGTCTGCTATGTCCCTCGGCCCTCCCAGCACCAACAGGGTCTCTGGAGGTGAGCCCCTCCCCGGTGCAGGGAGACCACAGCAAAACCAGCCCACCGCTATTTCTGGCAGGGGCCTGGGCCCTTCGGCTGCATTCCAGGAGCAAACCTGCCCAAATGGTTGGACTGGAGGAATGCAGACCCCTGTCCCAGTCACAAGGAGCCTTTTCTCACCCCGACCCCAAAGGCGAGGCTTTCGGGGGGCTGAGGTCACCCGATTTCTGTTGCATATGGTGAAGGCCTTTGCTGAGCATGGGAAACACAGCTGTCTGCCGGAAGCCCAGCATAATACCTGCAGGGAGGGATGGGGGTGGGGAGGTGAAGTGCCTGCCAGGCTCACTGGGGTCCTCTCCCTGCCAACTCAACTCAGCCACTCTGGCCTTCAAGGACCTGCATCTTGACTGCTCTAAGTGGGGATGACTGCCTGCCGTAGATCTTCCCTTGAGCCTACTTCAAAAACAGAGGTCATTGAGGGGAAGGGGCTACCCAGCTAGATAGTAATAATTGCTAACATTGAGAATGTATTATGGATTAGGCAGCTTGGGAAGAGCTTGACCAACATTTCCCTACAGCCCTGTGATGTGGTTACTCCTATGACCACCGGTTTACAGACAGGGAAACTGAGGCTTAGAGATGTTCAGTTACGTGCCCAAGGCCAAGGAACTAACTACTAAATGAAGGAATCTGGATTTGAACTCAGGCCTTCGGACTCTAAAGCTCTGGTTTTTCAACTGCATTTTCTTTACTTAAATTAATTCTTGTCTGAAAGGTAACTTCTTATTACTACTATTAATAAAAAGCCCATATTGAGCAAAGGTAAAAATAATTGCAACAAAAACCAGGTTGCATTAGTAAATTCAAACTAAAGTCTAACTCAGTACTGTTGCTGTTCAAAGACCTCTGAGCCTGAGAGGTGTTCTCGACTGATCCAAAAGACAGATTAACGTGTGTTGGAAAGGTGTCAGTGATACTGAACTGGAGCTTTCTCCTTGAAAGGCTATGAAGGCTAAAACGAGATTGAAAGGGAGCTCAGTTTTTCTGTGTGTGCTCCCCCGTCATTTAAAGCAGCTCAGCTCTGTGACCCTCCTTGATGCTGCCACCAAGCGTTTGTGGTTTTCTGCCTCCCGCGGGCATGAGGAAGGATGACACCACTGGGTCCCGGTGTGGCTGGGTGGGGCTGCATGGCCAGTTCCAGTTCTGAATTGTACATTATCATGGGCTGGAGCGTTTCATGGCTAGTCTGAGGCCCCCCGACACTCTTTTGCAGAGAGTGGCTTCCTCACAGCCTGGGTTCCAGAGTGAGAACAGTGCAGAAGAGACAGAGGCCCCAGTGGTGCCACCGTGAATATGTGAAACGAGCAAGAAGAAATGAACCTAGATGGAAAAGCCATTAAGACTTTCAGGTGGTTTATTTACTGTAGCATCGCCGATCTATTCTGACTGATACAGTGTGTCGTCCAGAATCATGCTGAAGACACAGCCCCCTTTTCAGAGCCCACAGCCTCAGTTACTGGGCTACACTGACTTTGGCCAAGCCCAAGCCTTTCATGTTCCTGCAGCATGCTCTTACCCGTACTGTATTGCCTTCTGTGGGCTCACTACCTTAGAAAACAGGCTATTCCTCCAAGTGCCCCCTCCTGGGGCTTTGTTTACACATTTCTCTCTGGCAAGAATGATTCTCACCTCTGCCTCGACCCTGACCAGTAGAGAGGCAGCTGCCTGTGTTTGGATCGGGTCTCGGCTCTCTCTGAGCTGTGGGATCCTGGTCCAGTCACTTCGCCTCTCTGAGGATCGGTCTCTTCATCTGTAAATGGAGACAGCAATAGGACTATTAAATGTAGTCCTAAAATGGATATAGCAATCAGACTCCACCACTCACAGAGCTGTTCAGAGGATTCAATGTAAATATCTGTACTATCTGTAAATGTTCATATCTAGAAAGCACATAGAATGGTGTAAGATGTTTATAAGTATTAAACTATCGAGCATTATCCTTGCTCGTTGAAATTCTACCTTGGCCGTGCCTCTGGCCCGTGCATGGAAGGCTTGGGACCCTTCCCCTTATTTCCGAGGATCACTTTGGATAGAGGTGGAAAGATTGGATACCAAGTATATTAGCTTTCTGGGACCGCTGTAACAAAGTACCACAACTGGGTGGCTTAAAACAACAGAAAGTCATTCTCTCACCGTTTTGGAGGCTCAATGTCCAAAATCAAGGTGTCCACAGGGCCGTGCTCCCTCTGAGACTCTGGGTAGAATCAGTCCTTGCCTCTTTCTGGCTTCTGGTGGTGGCTGTAGATCCCTGACATCCCTTGGCCTTGCAGACACATCGCCCTGATTCCTGTCTCCATCGTGTCACGTGGTGTTCTCCCTTCACACGGCCTTCCCTGTGTGTGTCTCCTCTTCTTATAAGGCTAGCAGTCATATCGGCTTAGCACCCCTCACTTCAGTCCAGTTTGATCTCATTTTAACTTGATTCCATCTGTAAGACTTTATTTCCAAATAAGGTCACGTTCACAGGTACTAGGCTTAAAACTTCAACCTATCTTCCTGGTGGGCACAATTCAACCCAAAACACCAAGAGTCAGGACACATGGCTCCCTGACCTCTGGCTTTCCCCCTGGGAGCCATGTTCACTGGGAGGGCGAGGGAAATCAGAAGGTCTGGCCTGGGCACCAGGACACCCAGACTCCGCCTTCAGCTCCCAGCGTGACCTTGGGCACTCCCCTTTCTCTATGCTTCATGCTTCTTCATGGTAAGGTGGGATAAAGTGCCCCAGCCGCAAGCAGGTTCTTTTGAGACCCAAATGAGGCAGGGGATGTGAAGGAGCTTTGCAGCCTGAAAACCCAGCACAGATGAGAAGGCTTGCTCTCAGGCCTTGACTTCTTTTTCTTTTCTTTTTTTTTTAATACATATATATTTTTTAAAGATTTTATTTATTTTATTTTTTAGACAGAGGGGAAGGGAGGGAGAAAGAGAAGGAGAGAAACATCAAAGTGTGGTTGTTTCTCGAGCGCTCCCCACAGGGGACCTGGCCCACAACCCAGGCATGTACCCTGACTGGGGAATCGAACCACTGACCCTTTGGTTCACAGACTGACGCTCAATCCACTGAGCTACACCAGCCAGGGCTCAGGCCTCGACTTCTTTCTCTTGCCTCTCTCATGAGCCAGATGGTTACAACAATGGTAGGTTTTCTACCAGGCCTGCTAATTAGACATACCTGAGGCAGGGCCCTTGGTGCTCCACCCTCTCCATCTCCAGGGTTCTCTCTGTGGATTCATCCTTTCTCATTGCAGCCTTTAGTTCAGATCGTCGGCTCTCCAAGTATCAGTTTTCTTCTCTGTAAAATGGGAAGAGTGATGGCCATTCTGTACAGTTATGGCAAGGCAGTTAAGTAAGCACAGTGCCTGGCACATGATCAACATGAATAAATATTTGTTGACATTGGCTGAGCCGTCACCAGAGGGAAGTAGCATGTACAACATGTAGACAGACAGTGCATCGTGGCCATTGCCTCTCCCTTTAGCCGGTGGGCCTTCATTCATGCATTCGCCCAGCAGCCTTTGATTCAGTCCCCTACTCAGCATCTTGCCAGGTTTCAAAGAGGAAGGGCCTGGTTTCCTCAAAAATCCTGCTGGTTAGTTTTGCTGTGTGGCTTAGGGAATGGCCCTCTGTCTCTGGTCCTTAGACTTCTCATCTGCACAATGGGTTATTAGGTTGGGCAACCTCTGAGAGGCCCACCAGCTTTCCTGTTGTGTGGTTCCAGCCTGCGGTGGTCCTTTAGGACACTCTGGCCCCAGACCTGGATGGGGAGGGGTTAGGCACAGTGAGCAGGAGCTCAGACACAGGCCAGGACTCCAGTTCTGCTTCCTGCTCGGCCGCCAACATGCTCGGGCCATTCCTTACACTTTTGGAGTCTCTTTCTTCCTCCATCACAGAAGAGGCTGGCTGGAGTCAAAGCCCTTCACTCAGGTCCTCAGCACTCAGCCAAGCCTTCCCTTTCCACCCTACCTAAAACCACATGCACGTTCACAGCCCTGACACTGTTTGGCTCTGAAACATTTATTATTACCTGATATCAGACTACATGTTTATTTGCTATAGCTCACTTTCTCCCAGGCTCCCCCTAGAATATAAGACCTATAATGTCAGGAACCTTCTCTATCTTGTTCAACATGGTATCCAGTGCCTAACATAGGACTGGGCACATAGTAGGTGCTTGATATAGTATGGAAGGAAGTGAGGGAAGGAAGGAAGGAAGGAAGGAAGGAAGGAAGGAAGGAAGGAAGGAAGGAAGGAAAGGAAGGAAACGTTGCTACATCCATGAATTTAGCCTAAGATCCCCTAAAAACCTTTTCATTCTCACCATTGCTGTTGCTAAGCCATGTCTTTTTAGTTTGTATTGGTCTGTTTAACCAATATCGATTGCCAGCTGGCTCTGCCCAGCATGGAGCTGAGCCCAGGGGAGATGGAGTTGACTCTGATGCCCCTGAGCATCTCCTCCTGGATCTTACATCCTCTGAAGAAGAGACAAGTTAACATTTAACTCAAACAATAAACCAGGCTTGCTGCCCATGCCACAAAGGAGAACAGGGCACCACGTGACAGTGGGATTGAGGACAGGCTGGGAATGGAGAGCAGTCAGAAGAAGGCTTCTCAGAGGAAGTGACCAGGCACCTGAGTGGTCAGTCAGGCTGGGGAGAGAGCCTGGGTGGCACTGGACTAGCTCCCTGGTGTGGACCATGGCAGTCCAGGGACAGGGCTCAGTTGTCCCACCTGGGCATCTTCTACCTATTGCCCTGAGAACCCTTTCTCCCCAGCTGTGTAATTGAACCCACCCGACCCCCTCCAGCCAAGTCAGGATCCTTTCTTTACTCTCTGCACATGGAGGTGGCCAACTCCTTTCTCTCTGAGCTGTGCCGGTCTTGCCATGGACCTCCAGCTGCCTGACCCTCACAGAGCACTCCCTCCCCTCCCCTTTGACTGGCGCTGGGCTCTGGGCCGCCTCCCTGGCCTCTGCCCTTTACCTCCCGGACGTCTGCTTTACTTCCGGGGCATCATCTCTCTGACTCCTACCATGCTTTTCTCTCCTTGCTCACCTTCCGCCTTCCCCTGGGACCTGGGTGCAGCCCCATGTTTCTTCCCAGACTCAGCACCTTGCGGAGTTCAGGTGACGTGAGAGAGCATCCAAGAAGGCCATTTTCAGGCAGACTTCATTTAATAATAATAATCCAAGTAATAATAATAATGAGGTGGAGGAGGAGGAAAAGTGCTTCCTTGCACCATACCCCTTACAAGTATCATCTTGTTGCATCTTCGACATGGACTCTCTTGTTAGCCCCATTTTCCAGGTGAAGGCCTTAGCAGGTGGTTGTGCAGGGGCTCCAAGCCAGGGGTGCAACACCCTCTGTGTCCTCCTCTCCAAGCCTTTCAGAATAACAGGGCCATCTGCTCCACGCCCCGCTGGCAGGGCTTGCTGGGACCACCATGTGAACCACGGGCCTGCTCCTCTTCCAGGGAGTGCAGCTCTTTCCTGTCATGAGGAAGTGGGACGGGGTCAGGAGACGATCAGAATAACGGAACTTTTCAAGTTTGGGTAAAACCTCGTAGAAGAGAATTAGCCATCCTGCCCTCTGGATGTGTTTATAAATAATAATAATCACATGTACCCAGTGCTTATGTGTGCCAGTCACTGTTCTAAATAATTGCACAAGCATTAACTGGCTTGATCCTCATAAAAACTATAATCACCACTTTACAGCTGAGGAAACCGAGGCAAGGAGTGGTTACATTCACACAGCTACGAAGTGACAGAGCTGTGATTAAAGCCAGCAGGCTCCAGAGTTGTGTTCCTAAGCCTGACTGATAAGGCATTTCTCAGTCACTAACAGTCCTTGTACCCAGAATTGTCACCTCAACCTGAAACAGATGACATACGCCCCCAGCCCTTGTCCTCAGCCTCTGGAGCGTTTGTCTTCCAGACCTTGAGGCCATTTTCATGGTGATGGGTCCGGATGCCTTTTAGAAGAAAAATACAATTTTCTTTTCCACTCAACTGAGCCCATGTTTCTCTCTCCTACCTCCAGCCCCAATGTTTACTTCAGCAAGGAAATGGCCTTTGAAGTCCTCACTTCTTGAAAGCTGAGAGGGAGAGGGAGGCACTACAAACATCTGAAAGCATGGCCACATTTGGGTTGGAACGTGGATTTTTTTTTTTTAAGGATTAATAGCAGTTTTTGGAATCCACGGACCCTGCTGCTCTTTCAAGGTGAAAAAAATAACCCCTTGAACATCATGGCTAGGGCAGGGAGCAACGCCAAGGGCCTCTTTGGCAGGACTCGGCAGACTCTGATGAGGGGCAGGCCCGAGTGCCGGTCCAAGGGGAAGATGGCACAGATCAACGGCAAAGTGGGGGGGAGGACAATGCGGTTTGTCCCAAAGTTTCATTCATCCAGTTTGAAAAACTGGCTCTTGCTCAGTGATTACACCTTGGCTGCTTTGATGTCAGGAGTCCTTTCTGTAAGATCATAGCTATATTAAACAATAATCTTTTACATATGCCTTTAGCAAAAGAAAGCAGTTGGCAATCCTATCTCAGCCTTCCAGTTTTTAATTGTTTAAATTTATTTGGAATGCCTGGTCTGTGAAATCCCAGGTCTGAGAGTACAGTTGAGGAGGAAGAAAGAGCTGGATGCAGTCATCACAACCCGAAGTAGAAACAGGGGGGAGCATAAGATACTGCCCAAGTGCCATGGAGGTTCAGGGGCAGTCTCTCCAGATGCAGATCCTGGGGAAGTCTTCTCAGAGGAAGGGGCACTGGCCGAGACTGGGAAGGGCAGGGACCACCGCACACCCAGGGCCAAGGGACTACTCTAAGCAGAAGGCAGGAAATGAGCAAAGCCACAGAGGCCTACGGGGGTGCCCCCTTGCCTACGGGCTCCCCCAGAAGCTGATCTTAGTTACTTCTCATGACAGCCCTGCAAGGACAGTACTCCAATTATCCCTATATGACACACCAGGAAACAGAGGTACAGCAAGGATAAAGTCACACACAAGGTCACATAGACTACCTGGTTCTCACCCAGACCACCTGGCATGATCCTCGGGTCCAGTGCACAGTGACAGTGTTGGGACCCCTGGCTCAAACAGTATTAAGAATTTCAAAATGGTGACCACAGAGCATTCAACCAAGCATGGGCCCTTCTAAGTTCAGAGGCCTGTACAACTGCCCAGGTCACACATCCAGCCTGGCCACCTGGCCTTTACATGTGGCTGCTTTCTGTTAGACGGGGCAGCGAGGCTAAAGAATGAAAGCACAGCCAAAATCTATAATATAGCATATTATTCATCAATGGCTGTGTGGGGGGTGAGGTCACAGGGGAATTTTTTTCTGCTTTTATGTATAACTAATTTTTTTAAACTGGTTTTTAGAGAGAGAGAGAGAGAGGAAGGGAGATAGAGATTGAGAGAGAGACAGAGAAAGAGAGAGATCGATTTATTGTTCCACTTATGGATGCATTCATTGGTTGACTCCCATATGTGCCCTGACAGGGGATCGAACCTGCTCTCTGGGCATATTAGAACAATGCTCTAACCAACTGAGCTGCCCAACCAGGGCCTATGTATAACTAATTTTAGTGTAAGTGTCATTTTCACTAAAATAGAAAAGAATAGGTGATTTACTTTGTTGTGATTTAGTAGTTTCATCTGTATGATAGGGAAATCATGGAGTTCCTGGCTACTCTCTGAGCCTCTTTTCCAGGGTCACTTCGTTCTGCTTTGTCTGTCATTCCCTCTGACTCTGGATCCTTACCCACCTGCTTTGGGGCACCGGCATGGCCCTAGCCTATGGCTAACTGTCAGGGCCAGAGTGTATGTGATAAAGCATAGCATGTGGACCAATGGAGAGATCTCAGGTCTGGGAGGAAAACTAGGTCAACTTCCTTGTCAGCTATGAATATGCTGTGTGACCTTGGGCAAACTCCTTTCCCTCTCTGTGCCTGATGTTACAGTAAGGTCCTTCCACATAGAATGGCCTACAGTTGAAATGTTGCAATGGTCAAGGAGACAACCCCACCCACCAAAATCTTTCTTCCATTTCCTCCTTTTCCACAAAAAGCAGAGAGTGCCCTGGCCTGGTAGCTCAGTTGGCTAGAGCATCGTCCTGTTACAGCAAGGTTGCAGGTTTGATCCCCAGTCAGGGCACATACAAGAATCAACCAATGACTGCATAAATAAGTGGAACAACACACCAGTGTTTCTCTCTCTCTCTCCCTTTCTCCCTAAAATCCATTTTTTAAAAAAACTGTAAGCAGAAGGGGAGTGCAGTAGGACAGCCTGAGAGAGGCAGTACGGTAGAGTGAAAAGTGCACTGGGCCTGCCATCAAGAACTCTAAGCTGGAGATTCTCAAGGTGGGCAGTCCTGCCCCCACCCAACTTAGGACCTCTGATCTCTCTCCTCCAAACTCTCCATGGCTTCTACCTGCACCAGGAATAAACCCAAACTCCTTACCATCACCCTACTTGGCCAATCTCACTGGCCTCATCTGCTCCCATCGCTGCCTCCTGCCACACTAACCCCTGCTTTCCCTCTGAAGCTCATCTGCCTACAGGGCCTTTGCCCTGGCTGGTCCCTCTGCCTGCAACTCTCTTCCCTGGACCTTCACATGGCTGCCTCCCTGACATGAGGTGCGCGCTGGGTAGTTGGGAAAACTTCTCTGAGGAGCCCCAGCTGAAATGTCACTGCTCAGAGAAGTTTCCCCAGCCAGCCAGCCCCCACCCCATGTCAGTGTCTTCACAGCCTTCATCACCATCTGAACACATTCTGTCTCTGTGTTCGCATTTTCATCGTCTGCGTGTATACCCCCTTTCCCTCCCCGTAGCAATCAGCATCACACCAGCAGGTTCTTCTCTCCGGCTCCCTACTCTGGCCTCGGTGCTTGGACATTCAAAAATATTTGATGAATGAGTGAATGAATGACTAGAATGAGCCTCAATTTTACTTCTCAACACAATGAGAGGGTAGGTGTAACTCAGTAGCTCTGGTCATAGATGCCTCTTCAAATATGATGCAGTGTGGGGATCCTCTCCCCAAGAAAGCACAAACACACAGTATTTTGCATCCACTTTGGAGAGGAGGGCTCCACCCCTTTACCCCTTTGAAGACCACTCTAGACTCCTCTCTGAGGTTTTCAGATTGGGAACAGAACACAGTGAAGATCAGACGGTGGTTCCTTTGGCCTCCAAAGTCGCTCAGGATTTGACACTCCCCTTCTGTAGAGTTTGTGTTTCCTTATTTGGAGGCAAAAGTGACCCTCGGTGCCCCTCTCACTTCGGGCCCTAACTCAGCAGACCCCTCGGTGGTCCGGCTCGTTCTTCTTGCTCCTGGGTTGGCCTCCCTGACTCCTCTGGCCCTTCTCCCTCCTCTTCTTGCCGCTAGGATCTTAAGACAGCAGACTTGGGCCCCCCAGAGACATGGACTCCCTTAACACCAACACGGTCCCCTGTCTATAAAACCTTTCAACATCATAAACTCGTCACTGCAGAAATCTGTCCAAACATTCCAGGGCAGTTGTAACTATTGGTGTTGGCTCGCAGACCTGAGCTGAGCTGCCAGGGCTTTAATGAGGAAATACTTAACAGTCCCAGCCCAGGGTAATGGCCAGGGAGGACGGGAGCCCCGCGGATGGCTGCCAAGGAGCCGTGAGCTGGCCTTGACGGCACAGCGGACAAGACGGTCTCAGAAAAGTGAAATCGACTTAATCCTGTTATCCTTTGAGGGTGTGGGCTGAAGAGGCTGAGATGGGTGGGAGACGGTGGGACAGCTGTCAAGAGTGAGAGGGTAGCCAGGACTGAACTTTTGTGTTGAGCCCCGTGTAGCCAGACAGATGAAAAAGGAGCTTTCTCCCTCCCAAGCCGGGGCAGGCTGTCTTTTCCATGATTAATGTGGAGAGAATGGCTTAGCCACTTTTGAGGGCCGGCTGCGAGGAGAAGTGGTCCTTTTTTCCTCCTCCTCAGGCGCCTGTCTGGAGCATGGTGGGCCGGGAAGGGTCAGCCGTGTTGGTGGGGGCTGCTGCTGGGCCGCCTGGAACCTACACAGGAATCCACATCACTGAACACCCAGGGCCTCTGGCACCCGGGAGGTGGACCGCGGGCCACCTCGGGAAGAGGGGACTGCTTGGTCCCAGCCAGGCAGCTACAGAAGAACAACTTACCCATGGAATTTCCCCTCCCAGGAGCCACATGAAACAGTTTTGGGGGGCAAGGGAGAGAGAACACACTTCAGAAGTGGGTGTGAAAATTTGGGCCTGGCAGATGAGGTGCTTTCCATGAGAGGGCGACAATGCTGTGGCCTTGGATCTGCTGGTCATCCAAGGAGTCCCCTTAGATCTGGTCATCAGGAGAAAGGGCCCATTGGCTGTGTGGTTGGAGGAAATTGCTGCCCACCTCACCCCTGCTATAGGCCCCTTCTCCCTACTATGTGAAGGACTGGGACATGGATGGGGCCGCACCTTGCACCTGCAGCTAGGTGGGCAATTCTAAGAGCTGGGTACCCAGAGGAAGCAAGTCAGAGCAGCATAGCTGACCTTTCCAAATGGCCCAGTCTGTCGCCATAACTTGTAGCCCCAATTTTCAAGGCAGCTGGCCTCGGGCCAAGGAGATCCCATCAATTCCGAGGACACGGGGAAACGAAGCTGGGAGACTGGGATCTTTCCCGACAGGGTGCTGGGTCTCTTTTTCCCTTCATCACATCCACAGCTCTCAAGACCTTGCCTTGCCTAATGTCTGGTCCCCACTGAGACTCTCCAAGATGCCCATGGGATGGAGCCTTACTCTCTTTACAGATAAGACCCAGAAATTATGCTTACAGCCCTGGGGGCAAGAAAGTTGTGGTTGGGTTCCTGACTCTTGGATGGAACAAGAAACTGAGGCCCCAGAGAAAAACTGAGTTAGAATCGTAAAACAGATTTTCCCTTGGAGGTCTTCTGGAAACTTGCTGGTTTTGCAGGTGGGAACCCTCCAGCCTCTCCCTCCTCTGCTCCCGTCTCTGGAGGGGCCACCGGGCCATCCTTCTGCAGATATCCCCTTGGCTCCCAGCAGAGGCTGGATCTGGGCCAGAGGAGCCTCAGCGACCTCATCATAGCCGGGGGGGTGTCCCATAGCCGGCTGTGGATGGGGTGCAGGGACCAACAGCTGCAGAGACAGGAATCAAGAAAGCTGATGTTGGTCCCAGTTCTCTGCTAGAAAATCCAGTGACTTTGGGGGGGCCCTTTTACAAATACCCCTAATATTTGAAGAACATACTACATTTTACAAGGCTCTTTCACATGTTATTCCATTCTATTCTTGATCTCTTGGGGCCCCAGCTTCCCCACATCAAAATGAGGGGATTGAACACACGGCTTCAAGGCTTTTGCCCCCACATGTTACTCAGAGAGACAATGTTTTACAGTATCTCATATATTATACGGTTTGTTTTAGGATTTATGGTGCTGAGATTCTGTGTTCTGGGATTCTAGAATCCTGGGCCTCTAAATTTCGGTGGTGGTTGATTCTGAGAACATATGACTTTTTTGTTCCACGACTGCACGTGTCAGTGTTTCCCAAGTTTCAGTAGCAGCTGAACCACCTTCACCACCTAAGCTCTGTCTGCATGCCACCTGTATTATTATTCATTTAGTATTTTCTTTAAATAGACTCTTTTTAACTTAAATAAATGTCTTTAAAATGGAAACTTTATATCACTACTGCAAATGGAAAACCGGTCTCACCTGCCATAAATAGGAGCTAAAAGTAAAAATAAATACAATAAAAACAATGTTATTAAATTCTAACTAGATACTGTTGCCTGCCAAAGGCTCCAAGCCCAAGGCCTGCTTTAAAAAAAAATAAAATAAAACATCTTTTTTTAATACACACACACACAAGCAAGCAAGCAAGGCTTAGAGCAGTTTTAAAGACATACTAGCATCAGATTAAAATGATATGCGAAGGACTGAAAATATACCTGAACTTTTCATCTCTTTCTCATTAAGTGATTCTGTATGCATTGCCATCCCTGGATATCACCCACGTTCATCACAGGAGACAGCAGTGCTCCCAGAGCCACCAGCAGGACTCGGCCAGGCCAAAACACACTTGCTTCCATGCAGGTCTGGTGACAGCTGGGCCTGCGGGGCAGAGAGAGCATGCACAGCCCTGGGGATGCTGCACCCCTGGGGTCCAGGAGGGTAAGACGCTGTGGGAAGAGCCAGCACATCCCTGGAGGTTCTTTCGGACTGGCTACACAACTAAGATGGCATCAGGAAAGGCCCTGAACTGCGGGCAGGAGGACCCCAGTCCTAATCCCACCCACTGCCAGCCCACTGTGGCACCTCGAGCTAGTCCCTTGTCTATGAAGCCACTTCCTCACTGTAAAATCGGGATGGGTGTGCTGGCTTTATCGCATCTGATTGCGCACTGGCTCACAACTCTGTCTTCAGCACATGTTCACATGCAATTAAATGGCTGCCTCTGTTACTGTTGTAACAGCAATTATTATTTTTTGGTCCTCATGATTCTTTGAGAAAAACTGGCATTAGCAGCAATTTTCTCATCGAGGGGGTCGACACATATAAGTGTTTTAATACACAGAAGGACTCTGTAAATTTGATAACAATTCTTTTTTTCTCCTGCCAGGCCCCCTGGTACCTAAGGGTAGCATCAACTCCTGGCCAGGGGCCAGTTTCTCAAGCCGGCCATGAGACTTCTCCGTGATAGCGACCTCGACCTCACAGCCAAGGCAGCTCCTCTTTGCCTGACTCCAGGGCAACCGAGGGAAAGCCAGGGCAGCCTTTCTTCCTGCTCCCTTCTCCCCATGTGCCCTCCCCCACCCTTGTTTGATCCAGCCCCTAGGGTCAGTCTCTGAGACAGACCCAAGCGATGGTCCTGGCTGGGCCCCTGAGTCTCTGATTGCTTTGGGTAAGTCCCAACGTGGCTGCTCTGAGCCTCAGTTTCCCCATATGAAACAAAGCATTGAGCTGCATGACCTGCAAGTTCCATGTAGCCCTAGCACTAGGCATGGCAGATGCAGTAGTGCCAACCACAAGAAGGAAGAGGTCCTGGCTCCTTGGACTCCTTTGGCTCCGTGAAGACCTGCTGGATTTGCAGTCAGGAGAACAGGGCGACCGGCTTTATGGCCTGTGAGCTTTGAGAGCCATCACCTCACAGACTGTAGGCAACCCGAAGGCAGGTCCATGCCCGTATTTACTGACCCTCGTATCCCCAGCCCAGCGCAGTGCTCAACACATAGAAGTTGCTCAGTAAAGAACGATCACATTAATGCATGGAAGCTAGAACAGTGGCATGATCATTACATGAACCTGAGGTTGGAGTTAAACGACAGCAAGGTAGGGCTTCTTAACCTCAAGTTCCAGAGGGAAAAAAGCCCCCTCATCCTCCTCTATCTTTTCCTCCATGCTCAGATTGCTACATCAGTCCAGTCTAGGGTGTGTGTGCGCACCACAGAGAGAAAGAGAGAGAGGGAGAGAAACAAGACTCTATTCACTTATTTTAGCTAACTAGAGAACACTTCAAATCTATATGCATCCCAACCCTTCCCAATATTCATTCATTTATTTCACAAATATTTCTGGAAAACATCTGCGTAGCTAAAACTACAGAGAGGGTGCGGGTGTCAGCAATGGAATTTGGGTGGTCAGAACACTGGGTTCCTAGCCCCAGCTCTGACAGACACTCTTTGACCTTAGGCAAGTCACTCCTCTTCTTAGTGGTTTTAGTGTCCTCAACTATAAATTGGCAGAGTTGGACTTGATAATACCTAAGGACTTTTCATTTCTTATTATCTACGATCACAGTCTCAACTTGTGAGCTATAGATTCCTGGAGAGGGGCAGAGATCTGAGAAAATTAATGACTCTTCCCCCATGAAAACGCACATATGCACAAACTTCACATACAATTTCTTGGTGATCACAGGCCTCCTCGTCCATCTCACAGGCCCCAGGTGAAGAACCCTTGATTAAATAAGCCCGTCAACAGAAGTCAGGTGACTCCGGAGCAAACCTGTCACTTGAATTCTTGAACAAGTGCACCACATGAGTTTTTAGAAGAGGCGAGGGACACGTGGTCAATGACCTGGGGGGTGCTCTGCCAGAGAGAGAAGGGGGGATTGGAAAACTTGGGTGAAATAAACCATGAGCCATCTTCTGCATTTCCTCTGCTAGACAAGGCAATTCTTTAAGCTGTTTCTAAAGACCAGACTCATAAGCTTCAAAACATAAACAAGCAGAGCCTCTTAAATCATTGGAGAATTGTTTATGAATATAATTATTGGATTAAATTGTCTGTGCATAATAAACAGGCTGGGCTGAGAGTCCACGACCTCCGTGATTGGATGGAGAAGAGCGGAGAACCAGAAGGCCCCCCTGCTGGGATGAGACCCTCCATCCAAATGATCCTGTTCAAAGGCAAGACCACCAGCTGGAAAACTGTCCCCATTCTCCTGTTCCTTGTGATGCTAGAAACCTGATGGACGTGCAAGATTTAAAAGGTAAAAATATGCTTCTGATCCTAGGGTGGTAATAATTTTAAATCACAGCCAAAGCCGCCAGCACTATAATTACACCCTGCAGTTCCATGGCAAAGGACAAAGGACACAAAGGCCAAGTGCATTTTGATTGAGGCTGCTTTGTCAGCTAAGGGCATGGACCCCTGAGTGGCTGTGGGGGAGGAAGTGCATGCTACTGAAAACCGGCTTCTCACATTTTCATGCACTGTATCTGAATTGCACAGGCGTGTGTCTCTGAATTACATGGGCGTCCTATTACAATGAAGATTCTGATTCAGTAGGTCTGGGATGCAGCTAAGATTCTGCATTTCCAGCAAGCTCCCAGGTGATGCCGATAACACTGGCTCTCAGGCCACACGTTGACAGCAAGCTCAGAGATGATGGCCACGACAGCAGAGCATGGCTAAGCCTGTGAACTTGGGAGTCAGACAGACCTGGGTTTGAATCCTAGCTTCCCCATCCCACCAGTTAAATAACCTTAGTTACTTAGCCCGTTGAAAACTCAGCTTCTTATCTCAGCAAGATTATTTGTTCATTCAACAAATATGTATTTAGCATCATCTCTGTGTCAGGCTGCTGCTGGACCCTGGGATGCAATGGTGAGTCAAAACAGGACCTGTTCCTGCTCTCATGGATCTGACATCTTTGGGATGATGGATGGGAAGTATTCAGCACAGTGCCTGGTACATGGTAAAAGCTCGACAAATGATATCTATTTTTATAAGAAGGAAGAATACCATCAATTTCAAGTGCCCAGGGGAGACAACTCTTGTTAAATGCTGCCTGCATGAAAGGATTTGGGATTCATTCCGTAGTCCAGGGAACACAGACATGAAAAGTACACAATCCCTCTATTTGAGGATCTTCTCGTTTAGTGAGGAGATGTGTATTTAGCCTGAGTGGCCCCTGTGGGCCACCCGGCTGTCCCCGACAGCACGAGTTAAACATGGGTTTACCCTGTTCACATACATGGCCCTGAAAGCAGTCTCCACTCGCTCCTCGAAGCTAACCTGGGTTCTCCCTTGACTGTCTCACCCCCAGTTTTAGTTCTCTTACTCTACCTCCCATTGATCTGGCCTTTCCTCAGCACTTTGATGTAAGAGATGCTGTCCCTCTCTGCAACGATCCTGCTCTCACGCCTGCCAGCCATATGGCTTATAGACCTCTACTCAGATCTGGGCACCAGCCCTTGGGCCTCCCTACCTTCCTGTATACCAGGACCCTACCAATCCATCAGTATAGACACCAGGTAGACACCAATATTGTGAAGTTCTAGGGGGAAATCACAAAGACTTGGAATGTACTGCATATCTAGATACTATCCCCAGACAACGGCCCAGCTGAGCTAGGGTATGCCTAATCAAGAAGTTAGAGTTCCCAGATGTCATATTAGCCTGCTTCCAGGTGGCCTCAGCTTGGGCGCCTGGGCCTGGGCCTCTCTGTGCTTCCTTCTTGGTCCAGATTTCACTGCAGCAGGGTTCTGAGTCAAGGCCAGTGAGAAGAAGCAGAGGCAACTTCAATGAACAGCCAGTGACTGAAAACCCTGAGGCAGCCTTAACCTTCAAATGCAGGTAAACGACAGAGGCTTATTAACAAACTATCTTGGGCAGCGCTGGGCCCGGGGACACTGCGAGGAGCGGGGTGAGATCCTGCTCTCATGGAGCTCACAGCCTAGCACAGAAGGCCAACAGGTTGGCAGGGCATTTCAGTGCAATGTGGTGGGCGCCATCACGGGGGGCACACAGAACCAGCACAAGCAATGGGCAGAGCCTTCTCAGGAAGTGGTATTTCAGAGAAGACCTAAAGAAGGGAAGGCCAAGCAGGGAGGGAGCGTTCCAAGATACATAAGCAGCGCGTGTGAAGGCTGAATGGAGAGGGTTGGTTCGTGTGTTCAGACTGACAAGTATGAGAAATGGGCCAGGTAAGGAACCAGGTAAGGAGGCCAAGGGCAGGCCACGGAAGTCTGACTGTGCTAAGGAACTTGGACACTCCCCTGAGGAGGACGGGCAGTCACGGGGCAGGGCTGTACGGTACAATTCAGCAGTACAAGGAATAGCCTCCTTTTATAGATAGGGAAACTGAGGCACTGAGGAGAGGTAGGTCACTGTTCTGAGGTCACACTCCTAGAAAGTGGGGGACAGGGGCAGGACTCAATCCCAGCAGTCTGAGGCCAGAGCCCACACTCTCAAGCATGTACATACATAGATACAAACACACACGTTAATTTTTTTTTAAAAAGAAACTGCACCAGGGCGCAGGGCTCAGCCAGAGGCTGTACAGGCAAACCCTATTTAAACCTATTTAACAAGGAGGCTCTTAATGATCTCATTAGCCCGGACAGGGCCCTTAGGAAACTTGAGGCGAAGCCCTGCTTTAAATGGGGCTTCTTTGAAGTGGCCACCACCTGAAGCAGCCACCTGAGAGGGCAGAGAACAAAGCCGTCCTGTGAGCCCCGAGCCCGCTTGGGCAGGCGCCACGGGGCTCCCAGCACGGCACGACTTGGCCTCGGTGTGGCCCAGGGCGCCCGTCGGGTTTCCATTAGCTCGCTCCCAGCCACCCTCTCCACAGGCTGGTTCACATGGGCGAGCTGGCTGGCCACAAATAAAGTCACACGTCGTGATGGCGGTGGCCAGGAGGAGCCTGTGGCCTTCCTAAGCCTCACCCCCAGGTCTGGACTTCCAGGCCTCCCTCAGCCGTGGTCAAGCTCATGAGCAAGAATGTCCCATGCATGGGGTCTCCGTGACCCCACACTCAACCTCCATCCTCTGTCCCCCAGTTCTTTTTATCAGTCCTATTTCTAGACTAACTCTCATCCCCTTACCAACTCTGGTCTCTCTACGCCCCTTGGAGGGTGGGTACCTATGTTCCATGAGAATAGCTGTGAGATCCCAACCAGGCCCCTCCCACGTACATGGATGTCTGCTTCTCTGGCCAGCTCTGGGTCCTCTGGTCTCCCTCTTCCTGCGGCTGGGTCCCAATGAAATGGGAGGGCCAGCCAGCAGGGCCATGCCACACACCTCCCAAGCTGCCCCCCCCACAAAGGCTCAGGGTGATGGACCTTCTGAGACATAAGCACCCGGCCCATTGTCCCACCACAGGGTGCGAAATCTAGACGGGCCGAAGGAACCGAGTCACCTTCCCACAGCTGCATGCGAAGGCCCTCCCAGCAGGCTGTGGCTGAGGCCCCTGCCTATTAATAGTCAAGCAGCTGTTTGCCTCCCTGAATGAGGCTCTTTATTGCAAGCTGCGTTGACAAAACAGATCCTGCTCCTTCCTGCCTGGAATATTTGGGGGTGGAGGGGCCGCAGGGAGATGTTCCTTCCTTCCAGGGAAGTTGAGAAGGTCAGCACTGGAAGGAACCTTAGCAGAGACGCCCCCTGAACACTGGGGAGGCTAAAGCCAAGTGCATTATCACCACCCCCTCTGCCCTGTCCCTCATTCCTCCTCCCATGTTCCCAGCTTTAGCCAACAACCCACTATTCCCCCGGTACTTCCTCAACCCTCTCACCCCTCCTTTATCCCAACCCCAATCTAGAAGCCTCAGAGTCAGGTCCTTGTGTGACTGCCCCCTGCCGGTGGGCTGACCTTATCTCCTATGCCCCCCAGCCTGCAGTCCACTGTGTATGTGACTCTGAAGGCTCTCCCTTAGCTCCTGGCCTTTGCACATGCTATTTCCTCTGCCTGGGACTCCCTTTTCCTGCCCTCTTTCCAGGTCTAATGGACCTTTAAGTCTTGGTTTAAAAGAGGGCCTTGTCTCCCCACGCCCGCCTCAGTGTGCTTGCACATGCCACATGAATTTACCTCCTTACCTGAAGCTCTGGGATGGGGGGTGGGGGGTGGATACCTGGATGGGTTTTTTTCTTTCCATTGTATTTCTCCACCAGCCGCCAGGAGACTGTCTGACATTGAGCTGAATCAGCGAAAGAGCATATGAACTCTTCTTCCCCTTCCCCCTCCCACCCAATCTGATCATTCACCAAGTCCTGTTAACCCAACCTGATTAGGAACAGATCTAGAGAAGGCTGCCTGGGCTCGCATCATGGCTCTGGCACTTCCCAGTTGAGAGACCCTGGGTGAGTCACTTAACCTTACAAAGCCTTAGTTTCCTCACCTGTAAAGTGGATCCAGGAATAGTATTTGCCTCATGAGGTTGTTGTAAAAAGTCAGTGAAATAATGCTGGTAAAATGTCTGGCCCCTTGTCTGGCACATTGAGCAAATGTTAGCTGCAAAAATAATTTAACTCAAAGTTTCGATCACCACAGCACCTCTCCTCCCTTCGATAGCCACCGCCCATGATGGTTAGTGCTCCACAGCGCTCGCTTCGACAAAGGCTCAGCTAAGCGAACACTTCCGCTGTCGAACAGGTGAGCCCAGAAGGAACAGAGGGAAGAGCCAGGAGCCTGAGGCTTAGGCACGGTTGCGTGGCCAAACTTCTGTGTCTCGACCTGATCAGGTAAGTCCGTGACCCAGCAGCCCAAAAGGGCAAGTCTTCCAGGGAAGGACCAGACCCCAGGGGGCCAACCAGCTTCCCTTTAGAGCAGCCTGGGCAGGAGTTTTGGTTTCCAAAGCTCCTCGGCATATCTAAGGCCAGGAATTCGTGGGATTTGTTCCTTCTCTGCCTGATGAGGGTAGAAAGGCAAGGGTAGGGGAGAGGAGGGAGGCTTCCATCCAAGCCTCGGAGCTGCTGCGCTCTGAATCTAAGCGGTAGGCTGGCGGCCCCTGCTCCCCCAGCTCTGAAGCCTTCTTAAACCGTCTTCAAGGAGAGAGGTTACTAATTCCTGCCTGGTACAGGACTTTTCAGTCCCCAAAGCATCTTTACGTGATCTCGTCTGGTCTATTAGCGTCCCTCGTGTAAACCGAGTAAGGCTCTCTTCAACTTGACTGCGGGTCAGATTGAAGTTCGGAAAAGGCAAATGCCTTGCCTAAAGCCACGGGAGGCTGTGTGGGGGCGGGGGGGGGGGTGGCCATGTTGATGCTGGAACCCAGGTCCTGTAGCTCCTTTACCACTCGCCCTGGCTGCTGTTCGAGGCAGGTAGCAGAATGTTCTCTGTGGTGTCAGGCCACATCCCTTAAGCAAATAGCTCTCGGCCCATAAACATACGAAAAGACGTTCTGCCTCATTAAGATTCAGAAAATACAAATTAAGACCATTATGAGATATCATTTTACCCCGACTAGATTGGGGAAAAAATGGAACCTGGCAATACCAAGTATTGACAGGGATGTGGATCCCCTGGACGTTTACTGCTACAAGGAATGTCTATGGGAAAACAGGTGGTATTCGTTTATAAAGTTGATCGTTCACTTTCCCTACAACCTAGCAATTGGAGTCCTGGGCACATATACACCAGTGCTTACCATTTTGACCACACTGGTTGTTAAAATTTTGAAATAGCCCCATGACAGTTGGTAAATAGCAACTACTCTGGGTCTCTCCCTACTAGGCCTTTGCCATGTGACCTCCTGTGCTCTGGCTGCCCCAGCTCCTCCCCTGGAGACCTTCCCAACATTCCCCATGATCCATGGCCTCTCGGGATACCTCCAGCGCCAGCCTCCAGCGCCATAACTTTCTTTCTGATTGCTCGGTGCCCTTCCCTTTCCAGTTGTTTATTATTATTATGTTCACACTGGAGAAACTCTTGCTCACATGCAGCAGGGGAAATGTACAAGTTTATTCATAGCATTAATGTTCTTAGTAGAAACAACAACCACCCCAACAACCACAATAACAAATAAACTATAAATAACTAGATGTGTATGGATGGGAGATGCCCATCCTGTTGGGTCAGAGTAGCTGCTCAGGGCTCAGGGCAGATGGGGATGTCATGCTGGATAACAGGTATAATTGCTCACTGTGGGCCAGGTGCTCGATGTCTTCGAGTTGTATCTCATTTGCCAGCCAAACAGGCAGTCGTTATTCTTCATACCATTATCCAGGAAAGGAAACAGAAAGGTAGTGAAGTCAAGCGGCTTGTTCAAGGTCACACATACTGTGGAGCTGGGGTTTGAGTCTTCTTCGCCACTGTGAGCTTATTACCACAGACTGGAGGTTCTTGGGGTACAGGACTTTCTCCACTCAGGATTCCCAGCATCTAGCCCAGAGCCTGACGTATGGAAGGTGCTTGGCCCGGAGACTTGACACACGGCTTCGATCACGCTGGTATGTCTGACCTCAGCCTCTGACCAGGCCTCACTCCCTGCTTATCTCCTGCCAGGCCAGGCGGCCACTTCTGTCCTGAGTTCCCTTGCTTACTGGCCTCCTGATTTTGAACCTGGATTTATGACACATCTTCTCTGAGACACCCCTCCAAATCTTTGAACACGAAGGACATGACTCTAGTCACTCATTCCCGCATTCTCTAAATGTTGATGGAACACTTCCTACGTACAAGACCCTGAGCTGAACTGGGGATAAACAGCAGTGACCAGATACGGTCCCTGCTCTCTGGAACTCACAGCTTCCCTGTGACCCCAGACCTGAAACTATGTCCTCTAGAGCGGCAGGTGCTGAAATGAAGTTCATGCACCAGGCTCGATGGCCCTTCACCTGGCAAAGCGGTAAATCAAAGTGTCTAGCACCACAGTCCTTGGTTGGGTGTCCTGTCCCCACATGACTCCTGCCCAACCTTTTGCCTGAGGAAGAATTTATTTTTTGCTCCAGGAAGAGAGGTATAGCTGTGGGGAGTTCAATGTGTTCATTTATTTGTTTGGTTTCCTTAATTTAATCTCTTTAACAAAAATAAAGACAGTACAATATGTTTGCCCAACAGTGGCAGGCCCCACCTGAGATGTTATTATTACCCTTTCCAGAATTAGAATCACACCACTCCTGCTAATGGCCTAGGTGACCTGGACAGTGGAGGAAGCGCCAGGTGGGGTTAGAAGCTTGACTAGTAGCCCGGCTCTGCCAATAACTGCTGTGGAAAAGTCACATCATGTCTTCAAGGCTTCGTTTCCCAGTCTTACAAAATGAGAAGGTGGAACACACTTATAAAGACAGCACTTTCACATTCACTATCTCATGTTGCCTTCCTACAATTCTGCAGGATGGCACTTCGATCTTTATTGATAGGGAAACTAAAGCTGAAGAGACAGAAGAGCTCAGGTGACTGAGCCAGTAAGAGGCAGAGCTGAGACCTGAATCCAGGTTCCCGACCCTGACCTGGTGCCCTTGTGTCCTCACCAGGGTTTCTCGTACTTGAGTAACATACAGATGCCTCTAGAAAATTCTCACCAACCATAAGGATACATCCACGGATCTTAGGGGCCTGCAGACACAAAATATAAGAGGCGGTTCAGTTGGAGCTACATGAAAATGTTAGTGTATTCAGGGAGCTGTGGAGTCATTGATCATCCCAGTGCCGCTGTGATCGGAAATACACACACCAACACGGGCATGGTCACATGACCACTCGGTGTTATCGGGCAGACATCCAGATGCTCCAAAAACATAATTTTACATTGTTTTAGATGATCTTTGAAATGAACATAAAAGAATTAAAGTCTGAGAGGACTTGTGGAACAAATCCCCCTCCCCATCTGAGATTCTGTCAGGCTGCCTCCACATTGCCCGAAAACCCCTCCCAGTTCTAACATTCTTTGAGTTTCCCTGGTAACCATCTGCTGGTGGAAATGACAATTAAGCTGTTCAGCTGCCTGGTTCACTGAGTTCCCCGATATGGCCCTCGGCCAGGGTCAGGAAGGCCTGAATGTGCCCACCTGCAGTGACACGCGGAAGCAAGAGGGACCCTCTCTGGGGCAGGGATAAGTCTCGAAATACAGGGCGGGAAAAGCCCGGAGGAACATCACTCCTTCATCCGCCACCCCATCCACTAATCCGTCCATCCATCCACCTTCGCTTCTGCCTGCTCTATCCCAGGTCCTAAATTGGGGAGGGAGAATATGGGGTTAAAACAATAACAGGCAAGGTTTACCTGGCCTAATGTACTACTATCACTGTTACATACGTACATAGATGCATTTACTCTTTGATAACATTGCTTCCTCCTGGGAAGGTGGGACACTCGCTTTTCTCTGCATCTTCTTTGTACCATTATGATTTGCATCATGAATATATCTCCCCTACTTCAGAAATAAATTTTAATTATAAACAATGCTCCCGACTGCCATCCAGTGCTCTGGCCACTCTAGCAGCCCGACCCCTCTGGGGTAGTGCGGGTGCAGTGGTTTGGGGTCAGTAAATGGGGTGAATGAGGAGGCATCTTTTGGCCCTGTTGACCATGGGTTCTGTGGCCTTGTCCAAAAGGCTGCTGACCCCAGAGGGTTTGGACCACCCAACCCCCAGCTCGATCCAGCCCCAACAGGGTGCTGTGCCCAGAAAGAATTACTTGAGGGTAATAGGGGTAACAACCCCCTGCTGTAGCCTCAAGAGACCTGTTTGCGTGGGCTGGCATGTGGTCACATATGAGTAAAAGTGACCAGGCACGTGTGCCCTTTCCTTTCCCCAGGCAAATATTATCCTTGGAGCCATCGGTCACTCTCCCAAGCCTGCTGCCACTGGTGAACGGGCAGCTTTCAGTGGCCGTGGTGAACATCCTCCCTCCTCCCCCGAGACATCAGAAATGCCACTCCACACGCGTCCCTGCCTCCGGAGTCCCCCGACAGAAGCTCAGGACCCAAGGCCGCAGTGGAAGGGAGGAGGTCATAGACTGTGGTCCCACTTGCCCCAGTTCCTCAAGAGACCCAGCCCCATGCTGAGATGTCGTTAGATCTGCAGAGACTGTGTTGTTCCCTTTGGTCCAGGCAAGATTGGGACATCTCAGGTGACAGTTTCTCCGGAGACTTTTCTCAATGAGCCTTCCCTCCCCTTGGGGTCTCGGCACTTCCGCCATTGCCTCCCTCCTTCCAGCATCCCTGGGAGCTAGAGACTGTCCTTACCGCCATTTCACAAGGGATGAAGCCAGAGCCCACAGTGAATAACTGACTGTCGAGTTCACCTAGCCTGTCAATCCCTCAGCCTGGACTCAAGCTGGCTGGGGTCGAGAGCCCCTTCTCCTCTCACCCTGCCACAGGGCCTCCCGAGAAGGGTCACACACCCACAGGATGGCCTTGCCTTACTGCAGACCTGACCATAGAGGAAGAGAGTGACGCTGTTGGCTACGCCAAAATGTAAAGCCCTTGTGCCTCAAAAGACTCCGTGAATAAGGTGAAAAGACAGGCCACCGACTGGTGAAAGATAATAGAAACAGACCCAGGATTAGAGCCCCCACAAATCAGTAAAAATCACGCAGAAGACCTCAGGGAAATGTGGCTGGTGATACAAAAGCAGTTTCAGCCCCACTGATCAGAAGCACACTAATTAAAAACATGAAAAAGAGACATTCTGCGGCCCCCATCGGAGTGGCATCAGTCCCAAAGTCTGACAATTACCAGGGAGAGTCTGGAGGGTGTGGACCCATAGAAACTGGCCAACCCTTCGGATGCGGTCGGACAGTGGCAAGTGCCCCAGCCACCCCTCCCTGGGCATCCACAGTGACACATGTGAGGATGTTCACGGCAGTGTTGTTCGTATGGTGGAAAACTGGAAATGAGTCAGATGTCCATCCACAGGAAGATGGATTAATACATTGTGGTGCATACCTAATGAGACAGAGTAGGAGAATGGCAACATATATACAGAGCTCTGCCCATCAACACGGAAAAATTTCAAACAAAACGTTGAACAAAAACAAGCAAGTTGCTTGTGTAGGAGGCTATCACAGTATTATATCAGTTGCAGAAACGTTCAGAATCTGCAAAGCAATGCTGTATATGTTTTATGAACGTATGCATATGGAGCATAAGTATGAAAACATGTATAGGAACGAATCACGCCAACCTCAGGAAATGGGATGGCAACTCTCTTGGGCAGGAGAGATGGGAGCAGGCCAAGAAACATCCGTTTATCTGTGACGACTTATTTCACAATCCGGGTGCCAGCAACGTGGGGGCTGTATGTATTTGTCCCCGCATTTTTCATGTGTTAAATATTTCATAATTTTTAAAAAGCAGGAAGCTGGACAACTGCTCCAAAGTCAGTTTGTCTCCCAGGTCACTGATCACTGTTACAAAATGCCAGCTGGAGTTTTCCTCCCAGCTCTTGCTCTTAATTCTGTTCCTTAGGGACCCTGCTTGAAACCCCAGCTAGTGGTGGCCTGCACTGGAATTGGCGTCTGCCCTCAGCAGGTTAATATGCAGACTGGCAACTGCAGGGCGGAGGCTGCATCTCCAGCCACCCCTCCATTGCCCCCTACCTCCACCCCTCCCCACCTCTTCGGCCTTCTCAGCAGATGTCTGGCCACTCCCACAGCAGGTTCTGTTCTGTAGGAAGTCCTTGACAAGCCCAGAGACAAAGGAGTCCCCAAGAAAACCACCCCCCGCATTTGTTAGTGGAGTTCTCTGCTAACCACAAACGAGGCTCGACAAGGGATGCAGTGGGGAGAGGTAAGCTGGGAGTCAAGACATCTATTGATTTGCTGGCCGACTCTGGGTTAGGGACGCAGCCTCTCTGAGCCTCCGTGTCTCCACGGGGACACTGAGAGGATATACAGTCTAATGTGGTAGGTCCAAACCTAGAAGCGTCAGAATCAACAGGAGAGCTTTTAAAAACAGAAATGCAGAGCCTCTTAGTCAGAATCGCCTGAGGTGGGCCCTGGAGTTGTATTTCTGTGGAAACACGAGGTGATTCCCTTGCACCACCAAGCCTGGGAACCATGAGACAGTCATTTCAGGTTGGGCTTTATGTATATGAGAAAATTTGGTCCGCACGGCCTGATTTTCTCTCCCCACCCCCAGTGCCTTCCTGCATCCTTGTTAATCATCACCCTGAATAGTTTATGCCAAGCAGGGTGCTGGGTGAGAATGAGGGAGCAGATGAGCTTCCAGAACGCGGCCCCTTTCAGCCTCCCACTCCTTAGTAACTGCAGCGAAACTGAGAAAGGGGGAGGGGACAGGCCCTCGCCCTTCCAGAGGGGAGGGAGGGTCAGGTGGCAGGGACAGGCTCTCCTGTTGCATTCCTGCCGCCCTGCCCCAAGGCCCAGCAGCCCTTCCTCCCTGCCTCCACCCCTGGGAGTCGAGGCAAATCCCAGAATTCCAGAATTCTTTGATAAGGCAGACCGATGTTTTTTCAACTGCAGCCATTCATCACCATCTTACCACTTGTACTATTATTTAATTGGCACTTTCTTTTATATTGACTCACTGTCTTGTTACTTGAATGTCTACTTCAGCCCCATTCTAAGCAATAATATTTGTGAAATAACAGGTTTCATGTGCTAGTTATTTTTTCTTAATACACATTAAAATAAACACATAATGATTTCCATTTTTAAGGGTCCGTCTATCTTCTGATGTTACTTTGTGCGTCACCACGCATTCAGAAACACTGAGCTGGTCCAACCCTCTGGTTTTCCAGTGATGAGAAAGAGGCTCGGGGGGTGGGGCTTGCCAAAAATCATGCCGCTCCAGCGGAACACCATGGAGACCAAGGGGTGCTCACCTAAAGGCCTGTGATGGGCCCCAGGAACCTTGGTGACCTTGACCTTTGAGAGAGTTTTCTTTGGTTGTGCACTGCCCCCTCATGGCAGGTCCTTCAGCAATCTTCCTCTTCCTAGAAAGAGCTGCCAGAAGAGGAGCCTCGTTGCGGAATGGAGGTGATCCTGCTGGAGGTGAGAAGCTGGGGCAGCCAGGGAGGGCATCGTTGAAGAGAGGGCATTTGCACTTGGCTTTGAAGGATGAATAGACTTGAAAGGTCTTGAATGCCTGTTAAGAAGCCATGACTTGCCCTGGCCACTGTGGCTCAGTGGTTGGAGTGTCATCCCATAACCTAAAGGCTGCGGGTTTTTGATTCCTGGTCAGGGCACATACCTAGGCTGTGGGTCCGATCCCCAGTCTGGATGCATAGGATCTCCCGTTTGGGTGCAGACAGTAGGCAAACAATTGATGTCTCTCTCTCTCATTGATGTTTCGCTCTTTCCCTTCTCTCCCCCTCCCTCTTGCTCTAAAAACAATGAGAAAAGATCCTTTGGTGAGGATTTTTTTTTTTAGTGTTAAAAGGAAAAAAGGAGAAAAAGCTGTGACTTGATCCCATAGTCAGTGGTTCCCCCAGGGGAGTGATGCGATGCCAAGTACAGCGCGGAGAACAAATAGGGGGAAGAGAGTAGAGGCAGGCAGCACAGAGGGAGAAGCAATGTGGCAGCGGTCCAGGAAAAGAGGGATGGGGCCTCTTCGCCTCAGTCAGTCGATTTCTACCTCTGCGCCTGCTTCCTTATGAGTAAGGGGAGAGAACTGGGCTTGATGCTCTCCAAGGACCCTTCCAGCTCTGAGAAATAAAACCACACAAATAAGAACTTATGCTACAACGCTTTTGGTAGTTAATCTAGCTTTTAGCTATTAAAATAAACCGGGGCATCCCCTCTGGCCCACTTCTGATTCCATCCTACCATCATTAAAGTTCAGGGCTGTAGAGATGTATTTACTGGGGTGTTGAGAGCAGTACCACTGTATGAGCCATAAAGCCAGAAGTGAATAATCTATGTCATGCAGCCTCCACCTCTGTCTGTCACACATCTTGCCCAGGGATTGAGCACCCAGGCAGCTGGAGCATGTCACTCACTGACTGTATGGTCCAGGCCTTGATCTCTCTGAGCCTCAGTTCCCTCATCTATGAACAGGGCTGGGACCCAGCTACATACCTCAGTGGGTGCTCCGAGGGTTAAACCGGTTGGCGCTTGTACGTCTCACAGCACAGCACTGGCTCAGGGTACACGCTCAATAGATGTGAGCAGTTACTCCTATTCAAATGGCTGCAGAAGATCCAAATATCTGGACAACAGCTGATATGTCGTTAAGTGAAAAAAGCAAGGCTCAGAGTTGTGTGTTTAGTCTGATCCCCTTTTGTAAAGAAGAGAAATGAAAAAGAAAAGGAGGATTAGCCCTGGCTGGTGTGGCTCAGTGGATTGAGTGCTGGCCTGTGAACCAAAGGGTCGCCGGTTCAATTCCCCAGTCAGGGCAGATACCTGGGTTGCGGGCCAGGTCCCCAATAGGGGGCGCTTGAGAGGCAACCACACACTGATGTATCTCTCCCTCTTTCTCCCTCCCTTCCCCTCTCTAAAAATAAATAAATAATTTTTTTTTTAAATTAAAAAAAGACAGAAGAAGGATTAAAGAAGGTCCATGTCTGTCCCTACAGAGGTAGGACATAAAGGAATCTAACACCAGCTCCCCCTACCCCAAGATTGGTTGCAGAGTGGAGGGCCTGGAATGTGGGGAGTGGGCTGAAAATGGATGAGAGGGAGGAAAGATTAACTTCGTCTCCATAAGTCTATGAAGTGTTGTTACTTTAGTAATAACTTTTCAGCATTTTATAAATCTTCAACATCTCCAACAAGATTAGAGAAAAAAGAAAGAGAGAAATGGTCATCCCATGACAGGAAAGGAGAGCATGGGAAATCTACTGGCCCAAGTGACTTGGTCCAGGGAGAACCCATTGTTACAGTGGAAGAAGGGACTATTATCCCTGGGTCCTGGGGTCAAGAGCAGCCTTCCCAGGTGAGCCCCTCTCTTGAGAGTTCCAATATTGGAAAGACCCTTTCCCAACCTCTCCAACCAAAAGAAATGTTGAGGATCAGAGAGGGCAAGAGAGTGGCCAAGGTCACACAGCAGAGCCAGGCCAAAAAGATCATTTCTGTACTCCTGGCCCAGTAGCCTCCCCCTATATCACACTCCCTCCCACTTCTGTGTGTGAGCCACTCCCGCTAGGAAAAGGAGGACAAAATACCACACCTGCTTAGCTCCCTTCTCTTCTGTTCACAGTCCTTCTTTCGCTCATTTTTCTCAGTGCCCTCCCCATGCCCTGCTTGGGAATTCAGGATGACTAAGGCATGTTGCTTACCCGAGAGGCACTCCCAGTCGAGTGGTTGGGGAGCTTCTGGTTTCTACCACTAACAAAGACATCTTCTAACGGGTAGAAAAATGCTCTGAGGCTAATTTTTTCTAATGCACTGTTTTGTTTGCTGCTGTCTTAATTGTTGCCATGTTATATTTTAGCAGTTTAATGTTTTAATTTTGTGCTTGGGCCCCAAGGCAATTCAGTGAAGGGTATGATTTGGAAAATCAAGGAAATAAGAAATTGTCCACAAAAGAGGCAGCTTCCCAGGCGCCGAGGACAAAGCCTCAGTGCCTTAAATAAATTTTATTAAGAACAAAACAAAAACAAACTGTTGCCAGACAGAAGGTATTAGACCATCCTGGTTTGGTTTTGGTTTGGGTTTTTTAATTTAATACCAGTTCTCCATTTCTTCCAAGGTCAGCCAAGGACTCGGCCCCTGGTTCCTTTTCCGTTGCCTTCTAGAAGCCTTCCACATTTCTGTTTCCAGGCCGATACGCACAGTGTGCGCCAGCCTGCTCTGTCCACCTCTCTTTTTCAGGAGACAGGCTGCAACCACCCTTGCATTTGCCAATACTTATTGATTGGGGTGCAGCCAACAAGACAAGCCCAAGACTGTTTCTAGAGAATTTACATTCTACTAAGGCATGCATTCTCCTGGGGCGATAATGCACCCAAGGGGGTGAAAATTGGTTCCTGGAAGGGTTAAAAAAAAATCTTTGATCTTCCAATGTCTTCTATACTCATCACCCTGTTCACTGTCTCAGTGAGTAGCCACCCATCCAGCCATCCAGTCAGTAACCTGGGCATCATCATCGATTCAAGTGGCCAACCCTCTCTGAGATGAGACTCCTGATTACCAGACTTGTGGAGGCCCAGTCCACAAAGGCTTCTCCTCTCTCACTGAAAATTGACCCTGTCTGTCTTCTCTTTCCCTCCCTGCCCAGATCCCAGGGCCCAGAGATTAGGCATCTCTTTTTGCCAACACTTAGACCCCTGTGCTCTTTTTCCCCACCCATCTGGCAAAGCCCTAGGCCTGGATAAATCCCACGAAGTACTCTCCCCCTGCCTGTATCCAGGTAGGTAAGCTATGGAAGGGGAACCGCTCAGCAGAACAGGATAGGACACACAGAAGTTAATGGCTACCACCCTCAGCTAGGTTGACAACGCTATGAGGCAATTGGGGATTCTGTGGGCAAGTTTGCTCTTCGACTCTCTGAACGCTCATTGTCCTCCTTCCTTCAAACTCCTCCCCACCTCTTCTCGCTCTCAGCAGAAGACCTTGCCTCCCACTTGGCAGAAAAAATAGAAGCTCAGGATGAAATCTCCCTTAACATCCCACTACAAACCTACATCGACATCTGCACCCGTCCTGTCTTTGTTCCTTCTTTTGGTTCTGGAGAAGTCATCCCTCCTCCTCCCCCAGACAA
>PVJD01003862.1:31990-151778 GCA_004026545.1 Mormoops blainvillei | reverse complement strand
CCGAGAGGGAACAATGCCTCTAGTTTGGCTCCTGGCTGCCTTCAGTCACTTCCCTGCTACCCACAAGCAAATTGGGATCTTCTGGTGCTGATTCCTGGGTGGGTGGGCTTGTGTACATTCTAGAACCCTGTGGGCCTCTCAAATGAACTCTCCTGTAAGACTGGCAGTTTTTCCCACTGCTGCAGTCCCCACAGGTGTTTTACCAGTAGAGGTTTTGAGACTTTCTTTTCCCGCGCAGGAACCCTGATTGCATGGTCTCTCTCACTCCCCAGTTATTCCTCCCAGTTTATCTGCATGCATATTTGGGACCGACCGGTCCACCAGCTGCTGCCTTGCCATGTGTCCTCTCCAGCCCCACCTGCCCGCCTGCACCCCTTCTGTCTGCCTGAATGAATGTTTCTTCTTTAATACCTTGGTTGTTGGACTTCCATACAGTTCAATTTTCTGACACTTCTGCTTATTTTTTGTTTTTAAACTTGTTGTTGTCCCTCTTTTGATTGTACGAGGAGACAAAGTGTATCTACCTATGCCTCCATCTTGGCCGGAAGTCCCTTTTTCACTTTCTTAATAGTGTCCTTTAAAGTACACATCTTTTCAATTTTGATGAAGTCCAGCATATCTGTTTTTTCTTTTGTTGCTTGTGCGTTTGGTGTCATATTTGAAATTCCAAATCTGCACTCATGAAATTTACCCATATCTTTTCTTCTAAGAGTTTTTTAGTTTCAGCTTGTAAATTTATTGGCTCCATTTTGAATAATATTTTAATAGTGGTCTCTGTAGTATATTGTCTCTATTTTATATGGTCTTTATACTAACTTTTTAAAATTAAATTTATTGGGATGACATTGGTTAATAAAGTTATATAGGTTTTGAGTGTTGATTTCTATGATATGTTATCTGTATATCGCATTGTGTCCCCACCACCCAAAAATCAAATCTTGTTTCATCTCCCTTTACCCTGTACTACCCTCCCACCCCCTCTTCCCTCTGGTAACCACCATGCTATTGTCTGTGGCTATGAGTTTGTTTGTTTGTTTTTGTTTTTCTTACTTGTTCACTTGCTGCTTTCAGTTTTATATCCCACATAAGACTGAAATCATATATTCCTGACTTTTCCATTGACTTATTTTCTTAACGTGATTTTCTCAAGATCTATCCATGTTGTCACATGTGGCACTATTTCGTCTTTTCTTATGGCCAAGTAGTATTCCACTGTGTGTATGTACCATAAGTTCTTTATCCAATCATGTTTTGAGGGACATGTCAGTTGTTTTCATGGCTTGAACACCGTGAATAATGCTGCAGTGAACATGGGGGTGCATATACCTTTACGAATAAATGTTTCCAAATTTATTAAATTTTTACATAACTTTTTAAAATGAAGTTAAGGATCCAGATTCATTCTTTTGCATGTAGCAGAAGAACCTTGTCCCAGAACCCTCTGTTGAAAAGGCTACTTTTCCCCCTTGAATAGTCTTGGCATCTTTGTCAAAAATCAATTGGCCATAGTTATATTGGCTGTATCTGGAGGCTAAATTTCATTCCATTGATTTATATGTCTATCATTTGCCAGGGCTACAGTGTCTTTATTACCTTGTTTCCTTGGAATTTTTTTAGTTCATGATATGCAATTTTCAAAATGCAAAATGATATACCATTTTTAGGCTTATTAAATTAACTATAATGTAATGTGTTCAATTCTTAAGTCAGACTCTTTACCCCTATCTAGTAATAGCAAACATATTGTCTCTAATGCATATTAATAAGATTTGGCATTTTTAAAGTTTATTTTATTTTTCTACTGCAGCAATTTGATTTAGATAAGGAAGTCTTGCTCCTATTTCTAATGAGCTCAGGAGCATCTCTGAGATTGACTGCGATGACATGGGGAAGTAGAGAGGTTTGCAGTTGGAACCCATCTCTGAATATCTCTGTATGGCAGGGATTCAGAAGAAGGTTGATTTGAAATCTAGTGAAAGAGTGAAAGATGGCTTATGCCTGTCAAGCTCTTTGCCCAGTAAGGACCCTGTCCTCTCAGTTTGCATAACTGACTATGAAAAGAGCCAGAGTTGAGTCTTGTTCTGATATTTTTAGATTTATTAAAAACAAAAAGAAAATAATGTAGCCAAATGCATTGGCCAACAAAAGGCAGTCATTTCTCACTTGGTAACTGTCAGGGAAACAGCAGATGTATCTCAAGATAATGCAAATAATCTGCCGACTCTGGAAGAAGGCAGCACTCAATCTAAGATGATCATATGTGGTCCTAGTGAAAGAACGTCAGAGATACACATATAGAAGTCTCAAGTTCTGCTCAGTGTTTTATATTGCAAATCAGGAGCTGTACCTCAGTCTCTTAAAATAATTGAAAAGTTCTGAATCTCAGTCAACAGCCAGGATGTTCTCCTTAGAATGTAAACACATTCATTCATTCCACCCTCCCCTTCTCCCTTTCACAGGGCACCTATCATGGTGTTTTACCTAAAAGAGAGGTTCAGTGCAAGACATACCTATTAGAGGACAGGACGAGAACTGGAGCGCACAGGGGATGGAGGACGGGCTGGGTACCGAGAACAGAGCAGAGTCGCAGATGACAGGATGGGGCCAAGGGGCACCAACGTGTCAGGAGAGAGATGAAGGGAAGACACCCTGAGTCTCCCCCATTCCTCGCATCTTCCCATTTCCTCGGTGGAATGGATGAAGGAGCAACTCAGGACTAAGAGATCTGCACGTCCTTCAGGTCACATGGCTCATGCTGCACCCAGGACTGTTCTTTCAGTAAGACATTTCACAGTGAAACCACAGCTCGCCTTACCCCAAAGCATAAAGCATATTCTCTTCAAACAAATCACTAGTTTTACCTCAAATTCAGATAACAGTTATTTGAATTTTGATATTATTACAATAGCATAGATTTCTTTGTCATAAAACTAGGAAACATAGAGCGAGCAGGTAACGTATATTTGATGAGACTGACTTGGCCTTTATTTTGGAAAAAAGCTTTGGATCTATTCATGACTCTCAGTTTTCTCCTGCTTTGCAGGAAAGGATATACAGCTCAGCATTTTGGCCTAAATTTGCTAGCCTTTTTACAGTAAACTGGACAAGTACCTTTCACAGTCTTTATCCATCTGCCTTTTTTTCTAACTCTCTTTCTCTTTGGCTGTAGGCCAAGAAGGAAGAGAGAACTCTTGCCACCACATTTCAGAGGGATGACATTGCCAGAATTGTGAATAGTTATTTGGACAATGTTTTCTCCAAGGTAAATATTACCCTTGTACCAATAAGGGGACGCATCGTTAGAACTGGCCAGTTGCGGTGGGAATGCACAAAGGCTCCGTTGTTCAGCCTAGTAGGAAGCAGAGGGGTGGGGGAGAGGCGGAGAGCGAAGAAAGCAGGGCTGCTGGGTGCCCTGCGCTGTTACCAGGAAGACACCATCTGAACCTGGGCATTTGCTAAGCTGCACTGAAAATGTGTGGGAAAAGGAGGAAAGGGGAAGCTGTCCCAGATATTTATGAAAACTAAAGCCAGTGAGGTTTGATTATAAAAATAGCATTTCTTCTTTTATGAGGAAAGAGTTGGGTGAGTTCCTTTCAGAGGTTAAGATAAAGTATATGCTGTAGTCATGTCACATGGAGGACAAACTCGAATTATAATATTTTACACCAGCTAAACCTTGCAAATATGAAAGATTTGAAAAAAAAACAGTGTTCTTTAATGCAGATACCTTTCATTGGTTAGTAACAAATGTTCCATGAAGTGTATGTTTTGAAGATCGTATTTTAATACCTCTCTTGGAGGGAGAGAGAAGGGGGCGTGTGTGTGTGCGTGTGATAGACAGACTGGCAGGCACACCAAAGAGAAGTCTGTTAGCATCATACTGTACATTTCAGAAGAGTTAACTCCAGGCGCTTTCTTTATAAATCATGAGCTCAGCGGGAATAAAAGCTGAACAGAAGCAGCTGAATTCAGAGTCAGTTCCAGCATTCATGAATTAGCTGCCAATATTCTAACACAAATTGCTGTGTCATTTCTGTGAAGTTCCCCTGGGGCTGTTCAGTCTGTAGCTAAAAGCTGTTTTTGCTCAGCCCTGAATTATATCTGATGAAACGCCTCCTTCCTCCCTGATAAAGCTATCCGTGCACACACATGCAAAGAAATGCAAAAATATATTCCCCGATTTAAAAGAAAGTAAATTGGTCAACTTTCTCTGTTTAGCAGTTAACATACAGTTGCCATGACTGGGTCCCTTGCTTGCTGGAAGGCAATTCCAGATTGCGGGGAGGCAGATGGTTTCCTTCTCAGCCTGGTGGTCCTTTTCTGAGGGGATGGCGGGGATGGAGGCTGGACACTTGAGGGGGTTTGTGATGCGGTCATCCCATGCTCTGAAAGAGAAGACATTGTTGTTCGCCGTGACGGCTGGCAAGTCTGCGCCATGCACAGCGCAACGGGAAAGCGCAGAGCAGTGAGGGGCCGCAACACGTTCAGCTCTGCGTCAGCTGAGAGGGTTTTGCAAAGAGATATTTTAATGGGTTCTCATTGCTATAGATGCAAGTTCTGATTTGGGGAAATAGTTTTTCTTTAAGTGATCATTTTCTTTACATTGTATTATGTATGTTTAACATGAAAAAACTCTTTAAGGTAGCTGTGTACCTATGCCTATCTTAATCCTGCAGTTCCAAAATTAGAATCATGACTATGTAGAAGTACTTTATAAACTCATTAGATGGGCTTTGCTATCGCTACCTATGCCGTCACGTTCACTTTGGTATAAATGAAAAATACCTGACACTTGTCATTTGGTGATTCACAGAGGCAAGTGTGGGCCACCTGCGACAGAAGAAAAAGATACATGGCAGGAGGTACCTTCCAGTGAGACCCGCACTGCTGTGGACAGTGTGGGAGGTGCCGTGCCCAAGGTGCTTAGCACTTGAAAGGCAGCAAGTGTACAAGTGAAGGTGCAAAGCCCTGTGCAAACCAGCCTTGGAAACTGCACCAGCAGAAGTGGCAGCCAAGGCTTAAACCTACGTTTTTGCCGCTTAGGGGCTCTGCCTGTACCCTGCTGCCTGCCTTCCCTAGCACAGGAGCCGCATGGCGCCATGGTCCCTGCTGGCCTCGGGTGTCTGGGGGCTTCCTGTGCATGTGTGCATGCATGCACACATATGTGTTAGTGGAGCAGAAGCAGCCGTTGCCAGGCTGCAGGCTGCTGTGTTCACAGACAGAGCATGTGAGCTGGAGGCCAGGACTGCCCCAGACCAGGTGCGCTGCGGCCACCCCCAGCCAAGTCCAAAGGCCTCTTGCCGTTATGCTTAGAGATTCATGATTTTCCTCAATCTTGGCCTGTATTCATAAGAACTCCCAGCATATTTTATGAGAATTATTCACATAAGTTATAACATTTATAAAATTACAGTTGTGATGAGGTCAGTGTACAGCAGGTCATAAATTATTCCACACCCTTCTCAGCTTCTTGTGTAACCTGTAGCAGGATGAGTCTTGCCTGCCTAAAGCAGACCTTTTAGTGCATCTTGGTGACATCCGTGTACATATCTGCTGCATTGTTTTTCCATTTCTCAGTCTTTTGTAATGTATTTGACAACCCTTTTAAAGATGTATTTGTGTGACCTTTTAAAAATGTGTAAAATATTTTTATATGGTGATACTTTCAAGTAAACACAAACACACAAAAGAGAAAATTTACCAAAGTGTTACAGAACTCTTTCTCTTTATTGTTCAATCTATTTGATCCATTTATTTTGTCTGGCTTTAAAGTGGTTTTTATTTGATTATTTTTAACAACCGAGTTAAGGGCTAGGAGAGGGGTAAGGCGGAGGTGGGGTCAGTGTTTGCCTGTCCCGCCAGGGGCTCCTTGGCGGCCCCAGCGACAGTTTGCAGAGTGACGGCTGGCTCGTCCGTGACTCTGGCAGCCCTGCCCTTATCCTGCCCTCTGGTTCCTGTTCTGCTGGGGTCCACGGTAACCGCTGTCCACGAGGCCCGATCATTAGCATGTGTGAGTGACAAGCTGGACCCCCATCGCATGTGGCCATAGCCCGCCAGGAAGCAGTGGGGAGCTCCCAGGCAGCTGAGTCACCATGTGTCTCTAAAAGCAGAGTCTCTAAATGTCCAGTCTGGGCATGTGTATCCTTGTAACTCCGTCAGGCCTGGCGGAAAAGTTGGGAGTGAGAGGGTCTGTCTCCCCGGTGTCACATTGTCTTTGTCTATTTATTAAGGAAATGCATAGCAATAGAGGGAAATTAGGTAAACACTAATAACACAATTTCATTTAACAGACACTTAATATTGTACTTACTTTGAGGCAAGCACTGGCCTAAGCACGTTGCAAATATTAAATCATTTACCCCACTACTACTACTATTATTATTCTTGTTTTTCTGAAGAGGAAAAAGAGCTCAGAGGGGGTGAGTAAGGCGTGCAAGGCCCCACATGCGGTTAGGGCAGACAGCATTGGCATGGGAATTTCTGCGCCAGAGTCCAGGGTTAGGGCTTTGTGTGCCCAACTGCACGGATCCCCTGCATTGCACCAGAGCTTGCCTGACTGCCATGTTCCTTTGGGGCCTAGAAACACCCTGCCACCCCCACACAGGTACATATGCCCAGTTATATTGTCAGTTTGTCAACGGAAGCAAACTTTGTAATTTCTACCCTTCTAGAACTCAGAGCAGATGCAGTTACTGCTGCGTGGTGAACACAGGATCCCAGGCATTACACCCCACGACTGTAGGGTGAGCTGTGCAGGGTGGCATGCCGCGTCAGGTCACCCCAGTAGCCCTACAGAAAGGCCAAGGGTGATTACTATCCCTTTCCTCAATCCCTTTTTCACTGGGTGGGTCCTGTACCTCTTGACCTGTGATGGCCCTGAGGACAGTGGTGTCGCCTGGCTTGCCAACACTGGCAGAAGCCACTCCAGACTGATGTGTCGGTGAGATGAACTTTTGACCATTCTTCCCTCCTGCTTGCCTTGGGTTGGAGACAGCTGCCTTCTGGAGGCCTTATCTTAACCCCGCTCTCCCCACAGTGTGCTCAGGGGGTGTTCATGGGTGCGGCTCCTCTCTGCGCCCCTAAAAGAGAAAAAAGGTTTTAGATATGGTCACATAGGATTGGGAGACATGGGTTAAACAAAATTAAATTGATTTTCTTATTGCAGGTTTCTCAGAATTTTCTTGTGACATGTAGACTGTAGTTTCCTTGATAGGTAGGGAAAAATGTCTGCGAACATCCCTTGAGTAGTGCTGTCTTAAGAAAAGGAGAGGCAAGAGAACCTAATGTCGTGGCAGGGAATTGCATATTAAGGAAAAATCAATAAGCTACATTTGGGATCCTTCAGTTCTATCCATCCCATCTTTCATAAAATTTCAATGAAAATCTAAGGAAGCATTTCAATGGTTATAATCTAAGGACAAGGAAATATACATAAATGAAATACCTTTTCCATTTAATCAGTTAGTGTATACTACAGCATTGCTTTGTGAATTGTAGCTTTCACTTTCAAGCTTGGGAAGACTGAATCATTTGGACTAGGAAGTAGATGCTAAAGAACTATGTTTGGCAACTTGGGGAACATTTTTAGCATTTTAGTTTCCCTATTTATAGTACTGCATCAGGCAGAATCTAGCGTTTGTCATGCCTATAAGGGATGCAAACTCTAACATTCCCTGTTGTGATATAACAATTCATTTCGTAGTAGATGAATCTGTCTTGTTTGGAAAATGTTTTGTACAAATATTGGCAAGGAAATTCTGACTGCATTTCTATAGATTTTAGAAATGACATCTCCCCTAATGTAAATGATGACAAATTACACAATATTACTTCTTTCTTCTGCATTGCTGTAGTTCTATGTGTACTGCCTTTGATTACCCTAAATTCTCACACGACTCTGCCCTACTCTTTGCTTGTTAGACTTTATTAATCCACAGATCAGAGACTGTGTTTCTAGGTCCCCCCAAATGTCAATTCTTTAAACCTAACCTTCCTCGTATCCACAGTGTTTTTCTCATAATTAAAACTCCAGATTACTTCATTAACATGTACCCTTTTCTTTTACATTAGAGAATATGAGAACAGTAATTTGCAGGAGTTTGCCCTTAATTGGCTGAAAAGAAGAGAGCTGTTTACATTCTCTCTCTCTCTCTCTCTCTCTCTCACACACACACACACACACACAAAGTATTGAACTAGTGAAAAAAGTGCTACGTGTAATGTGGTACCCTAGATGGCACCCTGAAACAAACAAAAAATGACATTAGGTAAAAATTGAAGAAATCTGAATTATAATGTACCAACATTGGTTCATTATTATAACAAATGTACCATGTTAATGTAAAAAGTTAATAATAGACTGGAAAAACGTAGAAACTTTATTTATAACTAATGTATTAGATGGCTAGAATGCATTCCAGTCTGTTTTGTGAGAAGAATTGAAGTAGAAAGTGATCATGTCCCCTGTTGCTAGGGCGCTCTATGAACACAGCCGTCCATAGCAGAGGTTGACAAAATAGGGGGCGGATGCTCCACCCAGTGTTTGTGTGAGGCTTGAGCACGCACTGCTGTCCTCACCCTGTGCCCATCTCCAGAGAGAGGAGGCCAGCGGCTAGAAGTCCTGGGTTCAGTTCCCAGCCGTTAGAGGCCGAGAGCTTTGCTGGACTTGTTAAAGCTTCCTGAGCATCACTTTTCATTTCTGTGAAAGCGGAGGGTCAAACCACATTTTTCTCTTGGGGAACCTGTGGTTTGGAAAATTCTGATCTTCGAATATATGTTTTAGGTCTGTGATTGCAGCTGTGGAATTTATTGAGGTTGAAATTTTGGCACTAAAACGTTTTGTATGACTATATAATTTATAGCATAAGATTAGTCATTTTACAGCACTTTTGAACTCTGCCAAAAAAGAAATAGTCCCTGAAAATAACAGTGTTGCCATGTGAGAGCCATTTACACATTAAGGCAAGACCACAGTTTTTAATTACCCACACTGAATCTGAACTCAAAATCATATTAAAATACTAAATTTTACCTTAATTTCTGATAAAGTGTTATTATTCATATAAGGTACATTTTCAAACAAAGATTTTAGATTAATGTGCTTTTAGATTACACACTTAAATGCAATTTAGTTTGAATTTATTATTTAATGTAATTTATAGTGTTATGTGGTATTTAATTTAAGACAATAAAATTTTGAATACCTAATTATGCTTAAGGTCTTTGAGACATTTAAGACCCTACCCCGTGTTTGTATTATGCTTTCTGAGTTAATCATCAAAAAGCTATTCATCTGGTAATTGTTTCTTAATTTCTTTAAAAAGTTTTTGTATTTACAAGCAGAACAGACTCATAGACGGACAGCAGATGCCAGCGAGTGGGGAGCAGGTTGGGGGGGGGGACTCGGCAGGGAGGAGAAGAGACCCACGGACATGGGCAGCGGTGTGGGGGTGGCTGGGGGAGGGGCAGATGGGAAACAGTACAATCAAGATTAAATGTAAAAGTATGAAATAAAAATAAAATAAAAAATTTTTAATAAAATTAATAAAATAAAAATAAAAATAAACGTACAATACTTTATTAGTTTCAGATGTACTTTTTAATTCAGTTTGAGCCAGTCATCATCTATTATAAGAAATTATTTTCTATATTAGGTTTATATTTTATATTTCCTAGCTATAGTATCTTACTGCTATGTTTTCATTAAGGTATATATATAAAAAAGAAAAAGAAAAAAGGCCTGCCTTAAAAGTTAATCCCAGTAATAACCACCTGACTGGTAGAGACACTCTGGGGAAGGTTGAATGGTGGTTCTCAAGTTTGACTATTCAATAAAATTACCCCAAGGGCTTTTTAAAGTCCCCATGTGCAGGTTGTACCCAAAACTAATTAAGCCCATCTCCGGAGGCATTTTTTAAAACTCCCCAGTGCTTCTGATATGCAGCCAAATTTGAGGACGAGTGGGGAATGCCTCCCATGATGGTCTTTTTATAGCAGAGTTCTCCCGCCCTTTGACATTGGGTAACTTGAGTAGCTATTGGGCCAATTAAATACGATATACTTTCAAAGAGAAAGTTCACCAATATTAAGAAAGAAAAAGCATGTCCCTTGGCCTAAATCTCCATCTCACAAACACCAGAAGATTTTTGTCCTGATTTTGAAAAGATTTAGGAAAAATCCTGCACCGGCCTCAATGCTCCAGTGTTTGCTTTGGCTTTTGTTTTGGGGTGGGGGTGGGGGCGGTTCAGAGGCATTTTAGTTCACATACGAGATCAGTAAGAGCTAACATTTATGGAGCACGCCTGGTAAGCCTCAGGCCTTGCGCTACATATCACTCTGTCTCACAGCCAGGAGAGATAGAATTTATTCACTTTAAAATAAAAAGTCAGAGTTCTGTTTGTTAGGGAAATTCTATCTCACTGTAATTGAATGTTTAACCATTTATTCATTTATTTAGTCAATAGAATTTAGCAAATATATGCTGTATTTCAAAGATAGTTCTAAAAGCGAAAAGAGTACAAAGGATCTGTATTCATTTTCTTTTGCTTCATAAACAAGCTTACCAGCTCGTGATTTTGTAATCGGCAGTTTAGGCTGGACTCAGCTGGGCACTTCCTCTTCTGTCAGCTAGGCTTCCACGTGCAACAAAGCTCGGCTGCGAATTGGCTTTGCTGATCTTGGCTGGGCTCTCAAGTAGCTCGGGCTTCAGCTGGGACAGCCTGGAGCTGTGGTCCACGTGATCTCTCATCCCTCACAGGGCTAGCCTTGTCTGGTTCGCCTGATGGAGTTACAGTTACCTAGAGAATGAATGGATTCTGGCAGCTGAGGCCTCAGAGCTGCTACACCATCCCTTCTGCCACATTTATTGGCCAAAGCAAGTCACGAGTCCAGTCTAGACTCAAGGGGTAGGAAAATAGATTTTACCTCTTGATAAATGGTACAGAAAAGTCACATTACAAAGGGTGAGGATAAAGGGAGGAGTGAGTAATTTTGGTTATTTTTGCCACTATCCACACGTGGGAAACTCCAATTCTGTCTTGGGACACTGAGGAAGCTTTGAAAGGTGGAAAATAAATTCAAAATGCATTTTTAGGAGAAAACAGTTGCATGAGCAAAACTATCAGATTGCAGCTTCCTTAGTGAAAAACAAAATGGAGATTGTACATTCCCTGAATGCAGGAAGTATGGCAATCCCAACGCAAAAAATGTAGAAGTACTCAATATGTCCTTCCTCATTTATATCAAAAAGAGTCATTAGAGTGTAGCAACGAGGAGTGTGGGCCCACAGGCAGCTACAGTAACCTGACAGTGTTACCACCTACCAACTGAGTGACCTTGGACAGGCTCCTAACCTTTCTGCGCCAATCTTTCCTGACAGCAGTGGGAATAATGCCTCTTGTATTAGTTAGAGTTCACTGCCTAATAAACTACCCCACTGCTTAACAGCTTACAACAATAGCCAATGACTTAACTTCTGTGGGTTTATAAGTGGGCCGGTTCAGCCTGGCGCTTTCTGGTTTCAGGTGGCCTTCTGTCTGTGTCTGTGGTCAGCTGGCGGTCAGCGAAGGGGCTCTGCTTCTTGCAGTTGGCTGACTACTGGGGGACAGTGAGGGCACCAGGGCCCCATGTCTCTCAATCAACAGGCCAGTCTGGGTCCCAAGAGAGCAGAAGCATGTAAAGTGGTCAGGCGGACACACTGTTGCTTACACTATAATCCACAGGACAAAGTGAGTCACAAAGCTAGCCAAAAATTAAAGGTAGAGAAATAGACATTTCTTGCTGGAAGCACCTACAAAGTCACGTGACAAGGAGTGAGGCTAGAGGGAGGGGAGGAATTGTGACCATTTACACCTACTATACTATAGTTCACAACAAATTTATGAAGAACATGTGAAATGTAACTTGATTTTTCTAGGTGAGGCTCCAAGTTAGAAAATACCTGACAAGTAGTGGGTGTTTAATAAGTGAAAGCTATTGACCATATTGCTTATGATTTTCTTACATATGTTAGAAATCAGATTTTCAGCCACGCCCTTTAATTCCTACTTTTAAAGAGTAGCAGATGGTCCTCCAAGTGGTATTCACAAAGTGTTAAGTCCTGTACATTCTTTCCCTGTCGTGAAAGGTCATGCAGGTAGGGAAAGCTCACTGCCTGTGAGAACACACAGACCTTGGCTCGGAATCCAGGTGCCGTCACCTGCTGGGGCTTACAAAGCCTGGCAGTGGCAGCCCGGGGTCTTCATAGCCATACAGGAGAAAGACCCACTTGATTAATGTGAAGGGTCAACTCAAGAAAAGCACCAGTGCCCCGGCCAGGTAGCTCAGTTTGTTGAAGCGTCATCTCAGTGTGCCAGGGTTACAGGTTTGGTCCCCAGTGGGACGCATGCGGGAGTCAGCTGGTGAGTGCACGGGTGGGCGGAGCAGCAGGTCAGTGTTCTTCTTTGAAATAAATAGAACATCAAAGCTTATTCAAGAATGTGTAGTATAGAAATATGGCAAATGTATATTAAATATCTGTTTTCTATGACTGTGGAACTTAGACAGTCACTGTGCTCTGCCTCCCAACTGGGAAGCACCAAGGCCTCCACAAGACCAAGGCCACCTGCTCTCGCAGAGCTTTCAAGCATTGACTTTCCATTATTCTGTGATCTTGTTCCTATCACAGAAAGTCCTGGTGGTGGAGTGATTAAGAGCTGTGGCTCCAGTCCTCATCTTTGTCACTTTCTCCCTCTCTAAGTGATGGGGATGGGGCTGGCAGGTAGCCACTGAAACTATGTAAGCCTCAGTTCCTCATTCCATCAGTAATGATACAAAGACACACGTTTACACTGCAGTTCCATCACATTTGTAGTCATTATGTTTTTAACAACCACACAAATATTGAATTCCAGAAATTCAGGTTATCGGAAAGGAAAAGGGACCAGAACTTAAAATGTGCCAGGTTGCCCAACACAAGCAGGTGGGCTGATGGCCTTGCTTCAGTTTTCAAAGCCCATGGGTCACATCTGTAATCACTGCCCTATTTCACTCTAAAACACATGCACAGGTCACTCTTTCCATAAAAGGTGCTTTTCAGTGCCTTCGCCACAAAGAGTAAATGGTTCATTTTGAACATTCAGTGTTTGTTTTTAAAGCAATGCTTGATGGGCCATGTAATAAAGCACCTCGCCTGGCACTGGGCATCTGGTGGCAATAAGCGTTCACAGACTTGATCTGCCTGTCTCCGCGCGCCCGAGAACGGTCCCTGCTTTATGAAATTCTTGTTGGCAAGGAAGTGGGTTTTGTTGATACTAATAGACCATCTGGGGCTTGCTTTTCTAAATTGGGTGACTCTATTTATACATGATGTCTTTAGTGGGGAATTCCGTATTTTTTGACATTTATTTGCCAAACTAGAAGTTGTATACAGCTTTCTGGACCCAAGATAAGAGAATTTTACCCTTGCAAGAGATCTTACATTACTACAATAATTTTTTTAATAAATAAAAGTTAAACGCGAGTTATGTTGGACCTGATCTCAAAGACCCCTGGACTTTCTAAGGTTTTTAATATTGTTTCTGCAAAGAATGTATGGTATATTAAACGTTTTATATTAAGCACATGTCTTGAATGCTATTGGAAACCTTATTCAAATGAAAGCCACCCGCAAATTCAGTAAACATAACTTTTTTCACCCCCCAAACTTTAGATGATTAGTTAACCATAAATACTAATTTCTTCCTCATACAACTGAAGTGTATTTAAGCAAGTTCTCACAGGCTGACTCCAATTAGTGGGCCCTAGTCTGTCACCTTTTGACTTTAGAACTTTGTTTCTTATTGAAGATGCCATATTTTTGTGAGAGAATTTCAACGAACACCCAAGTTGGCAGGTGTGGAATAGTTTGCTTCAGTCCCCACCCTGCTCTGTTACCCCCGACCATCAAGTTGATGGTAGATCACTATTTCTCATTGTTTTTGTGCCATGGTTTAATTTAGGTAGAGTTTAAAAAAAACACACACAAAAGATAGAATGAGCAGGTCATGTCTTCAAAGGAAAATGAGAAGCATGGTGTTTCTTTAAGAAAGAGAAATTACCCCGCTGTGGTTAATACCCATTTGGCCGCCTCGGTGTTTGCCATCCTGGCCAGGCCCTGTGGCAATCAGCTTGTCACTGTGGCTGCTGTGTGGTCCTTGCTGTCCTGGCTCGTTGGTGAGACCTTCACCTTGTGTGGAACCACATTTTTTTTCTAATATGATATTCAGTGAAGAAAGAGTATAAGATTTAGAGTGGAAGGCAGGGCTCTGCTGTTTCCTAGGTTAGGCTGGATCTCAGGCAGCCACTTTGTCTCTCTGGCCTGTTGTTTTCTCATTTGTAAAACACCAGTAATGATATTTAAAAAATAAAAAATAACCCTGCCTTAAAATTCTTACAAGATTTTTGAGCTGCTCAAAAAGTGAAATCTGTGAAAATGTTTGATAAGCTCGGAAATAGTACACAGAAATAAGGTGACAGTAGTAAGTGGTCTGAATCTGTGGGGTGAGGGAGGATGGAGAAGGCTCTCAGGTGCTTGTGGATGGGCTGAGGACCTGGATTGGGAGGTCAGCCTGGACGTCAGAGATGTACCACAGAGCGGGGTTTATCCCACGCCTGTCCGACTCTGAGCTAGGCACACCCACTGTTATTATAATGTTGCGATCATTGACTTTTTCTTTTGTCTGCCGTAAACAGGCTAAGTCAGACGGATATAATATGCCTTTTTTGCCCATATTAGTTAATATTTTGCGCTAATTTAGTCTTGTATAACTTTGAACTTAAAAGTTCATAAATTAAATGGTGTTATACTAGACAATTGAAACAATTATGTGAAGATTTATAGTTATGGGCTTTTGTAGAAACAAAGAATGCCCTCCTTTAAATCTGACCTCATACTTTACAACTTACTATGGAAACAAAAACAAGCACAAACAACCCAGGCCAGGGAGTCCAGATCCTGCAAGATCATGCAGACATGACTGGAGGAGAGATTGCCACATACCACTGATGACAGAATAGAGTGTCTGCTGACTACTAGTTCAGGTGTGATTTTTTAGTAGGGTTACCACACAGTCTCATAGGTATGGCAGACGTTATAGTCAAATCAGTCACACAAATAAGCGGACATAGGAAAATGAGGTGTTGTAAGAGGAACACACATAGCCAGGAGGAGTGATCTTGGGTGTGGGGAGGAAATGAGTTAGGTGAAAAAGTCCCAGGTAAGGAAGAGGTGAGTGGGATGGAGCAGTGAGAGAGGAGAGTGAGATGAGGGGAGGGAGGCCCAAGGCAGACCTTGCAGGAAGTAGCGGGTTGCCTTATATGACTTCACTTTCTTTATCCTTTGAGCAGTAGGAAACCCTGAAAAGGTTTTAAGCAGAGGTCTTGGTGTGATCAGATTTTCTTTTTGAGAAGACCCCCTCTGGCTGGGGCTTACAAAGGGACAAGGGCAGCCATGTGAACATGGTCCCCAAGACAGGAGATGGCTGGTGATGTGGACGAGGGGGCTGAGTCTGGGGATGCAGAGATAAGAAGTAGCTGAAGAGATGGATTTGAAAGTCATCTAAGAGATCAAGAGGGCTCAATGGGTCAGATTAGATGGAAGGGTTGGGGGTGGGATATGACCTTGTGCAGTTAGCAAGGGAGGCACCATTCACAGAGAGGCTGACCCTGGAGGAGGACTCTGTGTGGGGGGAAATAGATGGTCTGGTCTGGTGCACACAGACGGCTGAGAGGGCCTGGAGCCATCCTGGGGCGGGGGGCAGGGCGGGGGGTCAAGTGGTAGCCGGACTTGAGATCAAGACCTCAGAATAGAGGGTTGGGTGGCAGTCACAAATGGGGATCAAGGAAGCTCTGAGGAAACTGAACCCATGGTGTTGGTATGACGCAGCACAAACATATGCTGCAAAGTAAGAAAAGGGCATTAGACTGAACCTCAAAGAACAAAACTCACACTATCTCACAACCAGGGAAAGGGCGGAGCTCTGGGTGTGTCTTCTCAAATGTGTGGTTACCACCATGGTTTATCATTTCATTTCCTTACACAGGACATGGTGACATTTTCATTGACATGTGGATGGATAGTTATACAAGTTTCACATAGAAAATGTGTTCTGCTTTTTCTTTTTTGCACAGACAGACACATACAGAAACTTACAAACCTCACAGTCTTGTGAATATGAGTTAATTGACATGAGTAAACGAAATCCTTGATTGTTTTTGATCCCGTAAGTAATAGAGGTTTAGAAAAATAAAGCCTGGTGATTCCATCTAGAGGCTTAATCAGTTCAGGTTCACATTTTTGGCAAGATTTTACAGTCAGTGTGTCTTCCTGTGTCACACAACCTAGTATCTGTGCCTCTTTTCATGGCACTAACATCCCCCAGTGGCCTCAGGTGGCCTCATCCTGATTCACCCACTACACACTTTCCCTTCAGCCCAACCTTGAACAGCCTTGGATGGTCGTGGCTGAGAAATTATTATTGGTTCTGAGTCGGCTTTGTGACTGTGTACAGCCTACTATATACGTTACATAGGTTTCTGTAAATTTCTGTAAAAGTCTATTTGAAACTGAATGTATTTTGAACAAATTTGAATTGATCAGATTTTAAAACAATTTTATAACGCATCTATATTATTTCATAATACCACTCTTTTATAAGTAAGAATTTACATTGGATTTGGCTAAAGAAAGATCCACCGCATCTCAGAACGCATGCATACTGTCACAGACTACCCGCATTTAAAGCAGCTGCTTCTGAACTGGTATTGATGGCAGTTCGGCATTTGACTTTACACTGTTCTAATAAACTAACAAAGAGAAGTAATCAGGTATTAGCTGCACATTCGAATACTGTAGCTACATTGAGCTTTTAGAAGGTGCAGGCTCTTCTTTAAGCACATTTTTGAATAAGGTAAGTTTTTGATAAAATAGCAAGGAAAAAACAGAGAAGGAACTAATATTCCTTGGGTGCCCCTTCTGGGCAAGGGCACTGAACTCTGCGTTTCACAAGACACAAATGTAGCAGATTTCAGTGGTGGTATCAGATAGCCTTCTCTACACTGGATGGGTCACTGAAATACTGAAGATGCCGGGTGGACCCGACATGCAAACATACACACATTTAGAAGCTGGCAGGGTATGGTATCAATATGCCTTGAAGTGCTTAGTCTAGACCAAACAGAAGCACCTCAAAATAGAGGTAGTGTCCAGCTGTCGATTCCGGCTGTCAGTAGGATTTGCCCCGAAGCCATTACAGCTGGCTAGTACTGTTAATATCATGTGATAATAATGCTAGGGTAAGATTACTAACCAAAGCTCCCAGGCTTTAATAAATCCCCCAACATTAAGTGGATGCTTTTTGCAATGTAACTCCCCTCCCAAGCCAGACAAGCATGGGAATAAACGGTGCAAGAGACCCCCAAATTTTTCTATGGTAGAGTGAGGACTCTATGCCAAATAAACATCATATTACACCCTCCCACCCTGCCCTCTGTAAAATAATCTACAGAAACCTCAGCAGAAGGTTAGAAGTGCAATGTCAAACAGTAATGTCTCCTGCTTCCTGCTGGGAACTGAAAGGAACAGCCAAGATTGCAAGATCTGCAAATGGAGACGCTTTCTCTGGCAAAAGCTGAGAACCAGCCAGAGGTCAGCAAGGTATGGGGTGCAAATTGCTTTCTTGCAAAGTGGCTGGCTCTGTGGGTTTAATTAAAATCCCAACATGTGCATTTGCGTGGAGAACCATAGGTTAAAATTGCAACATACACACTTATTTGTTACCTCTTAACATCATAGTTTCAACTTTGAAGAATCCAAGACTATATTCAGAACCATTCTCTGTAAGACTGCAAAGACAGGCTTTCATTCACCCCGTTAAAATTGACTGAGTGCCTGATACTGCCGGAGGTGCTATAGACAAAGACTGACTGCCTCTGCCCACAGAGGTTATAATATGAAGGGCATCGTGCAACCACAAGCACAAAGACCAATAAATAAGATGATTTTGTGTAGGGGTGACAGGAAAGGAAGAGGGGATGCTGGGATAAAGGCTGAGTTGGGGGAGGACAGGAGGGCTTTAGATGGCTGGTCAGTGAAAGCTTCTCTGAGACCATGATGTTTGAACAGAACAGAAAAAACGAAAGCAGAACCAGCTGTATGGCGAGCTAAAGATAAACAGCTAGTATGAAACATCCATGGTGAGGACAAACTCGATATATTCAAGAGCTAAAAGGAAAATGCCCATGGGTTTGAAAGGTCATTGCCAAGGAGACAAAGGAATCAGCGGAGACTGGAGGGGTTGGGCCAACCTGACCCATGGCAGCCTTCAGTAAATGTTTGTCGTTGTGTCGTGCCCATTTAAGCAATGGAGATCAAGAGAAAAGCTTAAGTATCCTAAAATGTAGAGAAAAGTATAGTCATAATAATGTATTGATTTCTAGAGCATTCTTTACCTTAAAAATTATGGATCATTTTGCAATGTACGTATTTTAGATCATAGTGAATGTATTTTACATCAGCTTTGACATGCAACCTAAAAACAGTGGTATGTGAGAACTGATAACAGACCAGAGATTTTTTTTTTTGTATTTCATGTTGAAACCTTTATATTTGAAAATATTTTAAAATAATGCTATTTTAGCTTATCTAATCAATTACGTTTAACCATACAACTTTCAGCTTAGCATTTTGAAAGATACAGAAAAAAATATGTAGACATAACTTGGCAGACAAAGAACATGACTCAGTGTTCATGGATCGTGAGTTTGAGTCTTTCCATTACAAGCCCAGATACCACCTTCTGAAGTAGATGCCATACCTGCCCTGTTTTGACCAGTGTTTGAAGGACAGCTGTGTGCAGAAAGCTTGGTTTCTGTGGTTCCCAGCATCGGTGTGTGTGGAGCTGTGTCTGTTTTATGCTGTCACATCCTGACCACGCCATGCTCCAGCACTATAAGAAGTAAGTAGCACTGGCCAGTTAAGAATTTAGAAACATGAATGACTAGTCTAGCTGAGTTGATTCTCCAATACTCTGGCGACACATTTACAAGTGTCAGTGTCCAAACCCTTATCCCAACCCAATTAAGCCAGTTTCTGGGATTAGGCCTGGGCGCTGGTTTACTATAAAAAGTTTCCCAAGTGATGCTAACCTTAGTCTGATTCAGAAGTTTAATAGTTCTTGATAGCCTTTAGAATAAAGTTGGTTTGGCTTTAATCATCTTATAGTCTTTGCATCTTGCATCATCTGGATTCTAACATTTCTTATTTCATTAGAGATCAGAACATATGCTCCCAAAGGTTAATTCAGCAGGAAAGTTTTTTTTTAACCTTCCTTCCTTTCTTCCATTTTCCTTTTCTCATCCTTTGCTCTTTTAAAAATGTATCTTCCTCCAAAGCCTAATCTTAACATTGAGAGCTTTTAAATCTGTGAAGGAATAGTCCATGTAATTAAATGTAAAGCTTCGTGTATGCTGTATTTAGAAATTAAAATCTAGTTCTAAGAAATACTAAGATTGTTATGATAAAGACACATATAAGACTCTTCAAAACATATGAAATCAAACACTTGTAATTGGGTTTGGTGCAGAGAAAGGGAAGAAAGATGTGGACTACAGTAATCGCTATAATTGAAGGATAATTATAGCTTTGAGCTTCCAGCCCGACATTTGAACAGGGAAGAGAAAAGAAAATATGATATTTATATGTACAGTTTAGTTGTTATTTTAAAAAAAGCAAACTAATTTTCAGGATAAAAAAACCTACTTCCAAGCACTAAAATCTCTGAGCTTATCACTCAAACACACAGAGCTTTATGTACTACACAATAGACCATTGTAACTAATAGTTTTACCAAAAAATGCAGGTAAACAAATCATGACAGTTTCTTATATTAATATTCCATAAAAGTCGCCTTTTTCTGACATTAGTCAGTCAGTGAGCTCAGCTGCTATTTAATATAGCCCCTTGCTCATGACAGTAGGACAGTGTCAGCCACGCACAGAGATGATAGTATTCCAGGTGGCAGTGAGAGGAGGGTGTCTCTCGGTTCATCTGAAAGCCATACCAGTAATAAGTTAGGAGGAAATGTGTCAAATCACAACTCTGCTAAAAATATTGGAAGATTAGGATTTGATCTTTCATCCTATACCTACCCCTTTAAATTATCGAGAGGTAGTGTTATTATGGCACAGGCTTCAGGAGAATATTAACAGTTTGGGGACCATACTGAAATCATCCACCCTGGTGCCTGGATGGGTCCTGGCTACAGAATAAAAGACAGTTTAGTGAATGTTCCAGAATGTCTAAGATTGTTCTTAATCATGTTCTGCGTTAGATGAAACAGTGCATCAGTGACTGCTAATGGACCTACTGTTCTTCACATTTGCTTATTCCTCATGTGTTGAAGTACGAATTCAAAGAGTTTGGAGGAAGGCCTAAGGAAAGTAGCGTAAGAAAGACTGATTTTTTTTTTTTAATTTAAGGTATAATTATGTATTTTTTTACAATTAATGTTGAGAAATCATATAACCATTATAAATAATGGCTTGCAAAAAAAAAACTGGAATGAAGCCACTAGGCTTAAATTATTTACCGTATTTTGCAGTGTATAATGCACACCTTTTTGCCCAAATTTTTGAGGGAGAAATAAGGATGCGCATTATACATGGGTATAATGATTTAGTACTGTGGGTATAATAATCCTGTGTATAATGTGGACAAAAATGTGGGTGCACATTATACATGGGAACCCATTATACATGGCAAAATGCAGTAATCCAGTGAATTAAAACAAGAGTTTTAATAACATTAATTTTTTGTCCTGAAAACACACCTTGTTGTTCCATTTTGTAAGTGTATTTTTTTAAAGTTTTTTTTTGTTTTGTTTTTTGTATTGGAGGCATGAGAAATTATTAAAGTGCCCCTTTCAAGATCAAATCCCACTAGTTTATTTCCCAAAGCAGACGTCTATGGCAGTCCCGCAGTGCACCCCTCCTCTCAGGGGCACCACTCACGTACTGTCGTCTCTACTAGAACGAGAGCCGCTCGAAGCCTCGATGGCACAGAAGAGTGAATGCCTGCCCCCTCCTGACTCCATGTGTAAAATTTCTTTGAGTTCCCTTGCCCTGTTTTTAAAATTCTTAATAGTCTTGCCTTATACTGCATAAATATCTGTTTCTTTTATTAATAAGTGAACATTAACATTGAGTAACTTGGACACCCAGGAGGATGAAGTTGACATGTTTTTCCTGAACTTAGCACAACACATCTCTCAGAGGTGCCTCTCCTGATCTGTGAAGCTTGCCACTCCACCAGGTCGCCCCCGGCCTCTCGGTGTAATGCCTTTGAAATGTGCCTTTCCCAAAAGAGGTGAAAATATAGCATAGAGAAGGGTGGGGTGGGGGGCATCAAAGCCATACCCTGACATTAGCTCTCACTGGGCAATCTGAACTTTCTTGTTCTCTGCTTTCCAAAGAACATGGAAATTGACACAGAGGGACTACACTGCTGCCTATTATAGGAAGTACTTTTAGCTCAGGGAAAAAGGCTGTCTTTAAAATATCAGTGCTATGAATCCATAGTCTAGGTCTCTCCAAAAATGCTCTTAATACTGTGGCAAATAATGTGAGTCCTGCTTGTGATCCTTCAACTTGGAAACCACTGTGACATTCAACACATACTAAAATTCTTTAAATTATACTAGGACTTCCATACACACAGCCTTAACCGTTACATAACTTCCATTTTATTCTTGATTTACAAACAGAGGAAATGGGAAGTCTTGGGGGAGAAGATGTGATTTTCATTAGCATTGAAGACTTTCAAAGTGACATTAGTTTCAGTTTGTTAGGTCTTATCATCACATTAGCATGTGGTGTTGTGAGGAGAAGGGGGTCCTGTGGAGACCTCCCATGGACTTCATGCAGTCTCACTTCCTCTGCCCACTGGGACTCCATAAGGGATTCAATCTACCCTTTTGTGGGATGAACCAGTGAAAACAGACGGCGTGTAGAAACTCGTGTAGAAACCAAGTTTATCCAAATGTTTCCTCTCACTCTTTCCTGGTTCCTTCTCCAGTGAATTCCCTGGCCAAATGCTGTCTCAACTCTGGCTAATTCTGCACTTCTCAGGGCTTGGTAAAATGAGAAAGTCATACCTCACTGGGATTCCCACTGGGCTCTTAACAAATGTTGAGCACAGGGCTTTTGGTGACCTACTTACTTCAGAACCACTTAGGGTACATTTCTCTGGCCTCTTCCAACTCTATTACAGCAGAACTTCTGAGGATCAGGCCTGGGTGTCAGCATTGTACCAGGTGCACCCTGATGTTGTGAGCAGGACTCGAGGGGATGCTGGAGAGTGTCTGTGCTGTGGCAGATACGCTCACATGGCCTGGGAAAAAAGGAAGGAAACCCATGGGCTGATGGGTGGAGGGGTTTGGAGACCATGCACTTTGATGCAAATCAAAACTAGTTGTTTGGTAGAGGAACTGTCAAAACACTCATGCATTGAAGTTGAGAAAATATTCTCTTGCTTAGAAGTGAAATGCTATTCTACCTTATTGTCATGTCTCTACTCGAGACCCTACAGTTAACTCCATGTTGCCTTTTAAATCTACCCCAGAGTCTTTCGGGCTTTCTGGGATATTCATGGCCTTTGTAATGAACATGGACCTCTTCCAAAGAATGTGACTGGTTCTGATTGTCAAGTTCCACGTCATGGCAGACCTTGTGTGAACAGACCCCTCACAAGTATTGCTACATTGATTCACCCATCTTGTCAACGGAGTTTTATCTTCCCTGGTTTGGGCAAAGGAGGAGAGGAAAATAAATATATTAAAGTATGTAGAGACATACATTTATGCGTCATTCTTGAATTCACAAGGTACCCATGGATTAGGCCAGCTACAGACAAAGCGGGGATGCAGAGAAATATGACCAGTAAAATCCCCCATGTCTGGCCCCCTTCCTGCCTCAGGCACGCGCACCTGCACACTGACCCCAGCCCTCTCATCCTCCCCTTCCCTCCCATTTCCTCACCAAATGATTTGTCCTAGTCATGTTTACCTTAGTAGGATTTTAAATGCACATGCCAGCTCTTCCATGAATCCTTGGGTTTTTACATTAAATTTATTGGGGTGATGTTAGCTAATAACATTGTATAAATTTCAAGTGCACCGCATTATAATTGGCCATCTTGTTTTCCTCCATCACCACGCGTGTGACTGCCTTTACCTACTCTGCCCTACCCATACCCAGATAGCTGCCTTTTCAAGCTTTGCTCTAACTGTGAAGTGAATGCAGTTCTTCCCATTCAGGGGTGGGAGACTCGCTCAGGTGCCTTCTCAGGTCCCTGGCATCCAACAGGTCCTCGCTTGGTGGCTGGCTGACCCTCACTATGAGCGGTGTCTGCATGACAGGCGGTCCTTTCCATCCTGTGAATGTACACAGGCTGTCTTTGGAATCCACTGGACACATTGAGGCCAGTTCTCTGCTTGAAACCGCATCAGTCCAAGGGATCTGCAGCTGCATCATGGCTGCATCCAGTGAACAGAATGAGGCTAAAGTTGTGACCAAATGTGGTTTCCAATGATAAATGGTGGGAGCGAAACGCTTGTGGCTTTTGGGTTTTGTTTTGCTTCCACACAGTTGGAATTCAACAATAAAGGGCTTTTCATCTTTGATCAAAGTATATATCCTCATTATGAACTTAATTCTAAATATTTTTCACCTCTAGGGAAATGAATTCTGCAACCGAATTGCAGCAGAGTAGGGTAATCTCATATTCGAGGTGGGATTAAAAGATGAAACAAGACTTCCAGTCAAGATGGAGGCACAAGATGTAGTTGTGCACGGAGGTAAATGCGATTCACCTCCATGCACAACTACTTCAAAAGTTACAACTAGACTCCAAAACAAGTATCACCCAGATTCATCAGAAAGTCAAGCTGTATGGAAGCGCGACAACCAAGGATTTTAAAAAGCTACATTCATCCAGATAGGTAGGAGGGGCAGAGATGTGGAATCGCACAGAGAGGTGGCAAAACAGGTGGTCCCACATTCACGTGAGTTAGATAAAAATTGGGAGTGGCACCTTGGGACTGAGCAGTCCCAGCCCCAGACCAGACCACCCAGCCCAGGGTTCGAGCACCAGGAAGATAAGTCCCCATAACTTCTGGATATAAAAACCAGTGGTAGTTGGGGCAGTGGAAGAAACTGTAGGATTCTCAAGAGACTCCTCTTAAAAGGTCCGCAACAGACTTAGGACTCACACAGACCCACCCCCTGTGGAATTCAACACCAGGGCAACAGCTGGAAGGGCACACAGTAGTGGCAAATGGGAGAAAGGGAGAAATGTAAGTGACTGGCAACAGAGTGAGTGCCAGGAGACAGCTTCCTCCCAGGCAACCTCCAGAGGCCAGGCAGCAGCATTGTCCCCTCTCTAAGCCCTCCTGCACACAGAGCCACAGAGTGGTGAAACAAGTTGCCCCACCTGGGGGACTATCTAAAGCTCTACCCCATACAATTTACAGGTGCCTTTTCTACAATAGGCTATGCTACTAAGACAGGGAGTCAAAATAGCTCGCTCTAATACACAGGAACAAACACGGGGAGGCTGCCAAATTGAAGAGACAAAGAAATACGGCCCAAATGAAAGAACAGAGCAACAGCCCAGAAGAAGAACTATACAAAGTGGAGATAAGCAACCTATCATATGCAGAGTTCAAAGCACTGGTTATTAGGATGCCTGAAGAAATCATTGGGTACCACAACAGCATAAGAAAGAGGCAGAAATGAAGTTTACATTAAGTGAAATAAAAACCTACAGGGAACCAACAGTGGAGGGGATGAAGGCAAGAATCAAATCAACTATTTAGAACAGAAGAAAGAAAAAAGCACTCAATCAGAACTGCAAGAAGAAAAAAGAATTCAAAAAATGAGAATAGAATAAGGAGCCTCTGGGAAATCTCCAAGCATACCAACATCCAAATCATAGGGGTGCCAGAAGGAGAAGAGGAAGAGCAAGAAATTGAAAACTTATTTGAAAAAATAATGAAAGAAAACTTTCCTAATTTGGCAGAGGAAATAGACATACAGTAAGTCCAAGAAGCACAGAGTCCCAAACAAGTTGGACCCAAAGAGGACCACACCAAGACACTTCATAATTAAATTGCCAAAGGTTAAAGTTAGAGAATCTTAAAAGCAGCAAGAGAAAAGCACAGAGTTACCTACAAAGGAGTTCCCCTAAGACTCTCAGCTGATTTCTCAAAAGATACTTTGCAGGCTAGAAGGGACTGACAAGCAGTATTCAAAGTGATGAAAAGCAAGGACCTACAACCTAGATTACTCTATCCAGCAAAGCTATCATTTAGAATGGAAGGGCAGATAAAGTGCGTCCCAGACAGGGTAAAACTAAAAGAATTCATCATCACCAAGCCATTATTACATGAAATGTTAAAGGGACTTATTTGAGAAAAAGATCATAACTATGAACATTAAAATGGCGACAAATTCACAACTATCATAACAACTGAATCTAAAAAACAAACTAAGCAAGCAAGCAGAACAGGAACAGAATCATAGATATGGAGGTCATTTGGAGTGTTATCAGCTGGGAGGGGGAAGGGGGCGAATGGGAGAAAACGTGCAGGGATTAAGAAGCACAGATTGGTAGGTACAGAATAAAAGGGCGATGTTAAGAACAGTGCAGGAAATAGAGGGGCCAAAGGGCTTATGCGCATGACCCATGGATATGCATGAACTAAGGGGGGTTGCTGAAGGGAACAGGGGTATAAGGTAGAGGGGGATAAAGGAAGAAAAATTAGGACAACTATAATAGCATAATCAATAAAATATATTTTTTTAAAAGATGAAACACCACTTGACATATGGGAAGTATTGAGCTATTATTTGTTTGATGAATTACATTTTCAAAGATTAACACACATTTTGTGCCTTAGAGTCAGAAAGCAAGAAGTATTATCAGAGGTATTAGACAAGATACTAATGAAACCAACCCAAAGAGCTGACCTTTTTTAAAAAAATATTTTATTTTATTTTTTAAGAGGGAGGGGAAGCAAGGGAGAAAGAGAGGGAGAGAAACATCGATTGGTTGCCTCACACACACCTCCCCACTGGGGCCAGCCCTCAACCCAGGCATGTGCCCTGACCAGGAACTGAACCGGTGACCTTTCAGTTCGCAGGCCAGTGCTCAATCCACCAAGCCACACCAGCCAGGGCTAGCTGACCATCTTTAATAACAAAGACAGAAAAAGTGTCCATAATATTCTGTCACATTTGGAACATCCTCAGATGTATCAGGTACTAAGACTAGAAATTAGAGTGATCCCTTTCAGCCTTGCTGTCCCGGTAAGATTTACCTAAACTTGGGCATGTGCCTTTAAATAGCCTCAGAAGCTTGCAGCAGCTGCAACGTTCTCTATCTGTGTTACCTGGGCATGCCAGTCTGCATATTTTGGTTCATCCTTAAATTGTGCTGAAAAGCTGTTATAAATATGACTTGTATGCCAACTAGGCATTAATGAAAACACAGAGACTGCTCAGTTGGCCCTGCAGCCAGCGCACTATGGCGGCGTTGCCAGAATTGCTAGTGGCGTTCTGGGGATGCTGTCGGGACTGATTCCTGGCACTGGACACTGATTTCACCCCCTGTTGTCCCTGTCACTGGCGTGACCTCATCAGGTTTTCCTGAGACCGTGCTTTCTGGGGAGTTCAGACTATTGATCACAGAGAGTTTCAGGTCCCTGCTGGGTCAACATTTCCCTTGAGTGAAAGTTCTGAATTTCTGTTTGAAACCTTAGGAATACCTGACTACTTATATAAAATAATAGAACCTCAGAACTGGAAAGAAAACTTATAAATGACCCCATTTTTCAGAATGAGAATTAATGACCTCCTTTTTCAGAAGGAGATGTTGAGGCATGGGAGGACAAGAACAGGTCAGAAGCCAGGCAGTGCCTGCGTGAGCCAGGGATGTGTCCATGGACCACCCTGCCTTCGGAACTGTGGTCTGTGAGGAGACACCTTATATGTGAACACTCACGTGGGAACCCAGAAGGCCCCTAGGACACGGACCTCCTCTTCCCATAACTTCAAATGATATGAAGACCAAGTTTCAGCACCGTGGGCCTGGTTGGACGACCCTTCACCCCTGGTTAGAAGGAGGGCAGACACCTAGAGCAGTATCACCCCAGCGTGGTCCTCAGACCAGCAGCCTGGACTTCACCAGGGAGCTGGTGAGAAACGCAGAATTCAGAATCAGCACCTTGACCTTAACGATCACCAGGGGTCCGCCGGCAGGAGGAAGTGCTGTTCTGGAACAGCCTTTTCAAACCTCCCCATGTATCACCATCTCCTGGAGGAGAGGGCCAGGCCCCAGCCCAGACTCTCCAATTCCTAAGCCTTGGGAGAGCCTAGAATTCTGCATTTTTATTCTGCATCTGGTTTCCAGATGGTGCTGAGGAATTTGGTCCAGGACACTTTTGAGAAGCTGTGCTGTGCAGGAACTGTGGCCCTGTTGCTTTCTCTGCAGGCAAGGCGCTGGAGTCATCTGTACCCCCTCCTGGCAGAAAGCCTTGAGAGTGAGCCCTGGAAATGTATTTTCAAATACAAGGTGTAACAGTGTAGTCGACTCTGTGGCATCTCCCAGTCCTATGCTGTTCTCAGTGACACCAGCAAGTAACTTGCAGGAATGCTTTTTGAGGATTTCGATTCTGTTCTTAGGAGCCAATAAAAAGTATTTTTGTCTGCCGATTTTAGAGTATACATATTCTTAATGTTTTTAAAATATAGTAAAGATGAAAATTAAAGATGCCCGTGACAGGTAAGCACTGGGTGATGAGCTGAGCTGCGTTCTTGCCAGCAGCACGTCTATGTGACGTAGGAGTTATGCTGGATGGCATAGCAGAGACACAGCCCACCCTGCCTCACTGTGCCCTAGCTCATGAACCAGGGGTACAGATTAGCCTCCCCTGGTATGAGGCCTAAACTGCCACCTAACTCTTTAGTTCGAGAGTTCACTTTCCCCAGAATGAGCTTCCTAGGATGTGTGGTCTCAATAGTTAGGGGGAGGGCTTGGGAGCGGCTAACTGAGGTGTGACAGATACCCGAGCATTTGTAAACTGCTGTGCAACCACCCACAGTCCGACCAAATGTTAACATGAATCCGATCTTTTATATGTCATGAGCCATGAGTAGAAGATTTGAGAGGCATTTATGTCAAATAGTAAGTTTCTGAACCTCTCGGCAAAGAAACTGAAGTTTGCTTTTGGTTAAGTCTTTTACTATTATGAAAAAAAGTGGCTGAATCGCCGTGAGTCAGAAACTAAAGAAAACAGTGCAAAGCATTACTCACCGGAGTGCGACTGGCCCTGGCTCAACCGTGAACAGCCGTGCGGCACACCACCCCTGCGGGGCTCACGGGGGCCAATGGCGCGAGGGCTCTGAGTGTCGACATCCCTTAAAAGAGGGTCCAAGATGGATGTGCGGCTGGGAGTGAGGAGCCCATGACCCCACCAGACAGGCCGGACACCCGGGGGGACAGTATGCTGGAGTGAAAAGTGTCAGGACCCCGTGGCTGTGCGGCCCTAGACATCACACGTGACTGTGAGCTTTCATCCGCAAGTAGATACAGTGGCACCTCCATAAGAGGGACCTGAGGATTAAATAACATAGCATATGGAAACATGGCTGGCCCACAGTATTTATTCATGTTTCTAAGGTTTCTCAGTGTTTTTCATTTCAAACTTTTGAGTGAGAACTGCTGTGTGGAGGCCTGTTCAGGACCCTGGGAGAACCGGTGGCATCTGGATGGTCTCATGCAGGATTGGAGGCTGACCTGGAGGTCTGTCTGCCAGCTAACGGAGGAGCAGATTTGTGTAACTCCCACGTCCCTGTGGAATTTCAATGTCATTTGAGAAAACAGAAAAAGAGTTTCTTCTAATTCTTGCAATCTCTGAAGACTTGGCGAAATCCACCTCCTCGTGGGTGCTTCTACTCTGAACTGTTAGCTCATTCAACTGTTAATTCATTCAACTTATTGATTAAGTGCCTACTGTGTGCCACACACTAGGGCTGCAGCACCAGGAAAGCTGCTCCAAGGAAGCGACATATAAAGGGAGACCTAAAGGATGTTTAGTCTTTCATTAGACGAAAATGTGGGGAGAAGGCCAAGAATAATTATGGTTCCTCTTTCCTCTGAGAAATATGGGCCTAGCCCCCTGCGAGGAGCGGGGGAAGGGCATGTATCAGGGCTCCTAGGAGATCGTGAATGTGTGAGATGTCATGCCGAGAAGGGATCAGAGCAACACTAAGCTTGGGGACACAGATTGCCAGTGCCGGGAGGCCTGCGGTTGGCAAAGATTCTGTACAGAAAAACAGACATTTCCAGTGTTGACTTTTCCCAGGAGATGGTCAGCAGCTTGGCGACAGGACACAGAGACCAGGTGTTGCCTTCATTCCAGAGTTAAGGTTCGGCCTTCAGGCATCCTTGGCTTATTTTTTAATCATTAAGCTTGACGTGTTCATTTCTTGTGTTCTTCTCTCCCTTACACTATAAATTAGTCAGCTTGGGAGTGCACTCAGCCTTCCCACAGAAACAAGCATTCAACAAAAATTTCCCGGCTAGCTCCAAGTTCCCACCTCACGTAGAGGCTGAGACTCTGGTGGCAAATGGGGTGGACAGAGCCCTGCTCTGGAGGAACTTTCTGTTTAGATCAGACGGGCAGACACACAGGGCAGGAAGAAAGGGACACAGCGCACACTCTCTGAAACACCTGGTTAGAACTGCTGAGGCCAAAGGAAGCCCCTAACTGTGTTCCTCCACATCAGCCAATATCTCCCACCGCCCTCCCTCCCACTATCTAGAAATTTACCATTAAAAGTAAAATATGAAACTTGGGAATTAATTTCACATCAGGGTAAGAGCAGAAGCCACATTAGAAGTCATTCCTTACCCGTCAAAGCCACTCACCTGTTGGCTTTCCTAAGGTGGAAACAACATGGTGGCAGGGCTTTGCCAGCAGTAAACTGTGTGGCTTCTGTAGTGAAAGTTCAATGTGGTTTTGAAGACAAGTGGCAGCCACACAAAACCCTCCCTGCCCCGCTCCCTGCAAGGGCCCGCATCCCATTTCCTGTGCGGATCGATAGGTTCAGTCTGTACGGAGAGTAATCAGGTTACACTGACAGCGGCCTCAAGGATTTATGTCTCACTCTTGCTCTCAGGTGGAAGCCGGCTCCCTCTGCCTCCAGCAGCCACCTCCGTAACAGAGTCAGCTTGGTGACATTAGAGCTTTCCAGGTGCCTTTGTCCTGTGTTTCTCTGAAGCTGTTGCAGAAAGAATTGTCAAGACCCTGCTCCCTAGTGATGTTACAAAATGATGCAAGAAACTGTGAACGAGCAACTCTCACCCTGGAATCCTTACTGTCCTCTGCTCTTGGGTGTCTTTCTCCCGATGCAGGGAAGGAGGACATTGGGAAGAGCCTTATAACGAGCTTATTTGGCAGAAAATCTTTGCGCCTTAGTGGGATGGACACTAGATATTTGCTTGGGTGCTTCCCATGCTGACAGCAGCCCTGGTCACCAAGTTCAGTGTAGCAGGCTTGCCTTTAATCTGAAGAGAGATCTACCTGAATTTAAATACTTTAGCTTCCAACCCCTTCGGGAGACTAGCAGATTCTGCTGAGAGGCCAGTGCAGCCTTGGCCTGTGCAGTGCCGGCGCGCCTCACCGACGGGAGTCCAGCAGAGCAGCTGGCTCCTCACGGTGTTAACTGCGCTCACTGACTCTGTGGCTCGGCGTCATTTTACTGCGTGGTTCCCACACCTGGTGATGACCGGGAAGGAGGAGTTGGGCCCGTCAGTGTGGTCACAGCGAAGGTGCTTTCTATCATGCGTAATAATGAGTCGACCAGGACAGCTGTGCAATGGGAATGAGTCATCACTGACATCAACCTGCCCCAAAGGAACTGAGCGTCTGCTCCGGCGCTCATCTCCCTGACCGTCCCACTCCACCAAATTGTTATTTACAGAATTTCCCATGATCAGAGCACCTACCTGTTAAAGGGGGTTTGATTAAAAAAACAAATAGCTGCAGTTGGTCTGCACCTTTCATTAATTTTGTTTGTGTCTGTTTTCTCTCCCATCACAATGGATTTTGGAGGCTGAGAGTTTAAGTTCATGGAGGCTATTAAAAGGACAAACATAGGGCACACAGCAAAAACGAGTCTGTGTGAAGAGCCTGAGGATCAGGGCCGAGGATGGCGTTATGCTGCCTCCTTGTGGTTAAAATGCATCTGCTTTTAAAGTAAAAGGCCATGGGTTTTTCTACTCACTGAATCACATATTGATTAAAGTCATGAAATGAATGGGTATGAAAGAATAAGAGCTTATGGAGCAAAATAATTTCATCCAAAATATTTTAGTCCAAAATAATTATCCAGACCAGTTTTTCAAAGGATCCCCAGCAGAAGCCCTACAGCCTCCTGCACTGACCTTGCTCAGGGCCGAATACCGTTCCCACCATGATCTGAAATTGTATAAAATTGGAGTGAGGAGCGTATTGACTCTTTTACAGCAATGTCACACATTAGTATTAAATTATAATCTTGGTCATGATTGCACAGCAATGCAGCCAATGATGGAGTCTGTTCTAAAACAAAAAAGAATTCTACCTTCTGCAGCTCATTTCAGCAGGGCGTTGTCATATAAATGTGAGCGCAAGGGCAATGCCCAGGTTCCCTCTGCCCTGTGATGAATAACCCATCGCATATTTACACGTACGGCCCGACAATGGAATATTTTTTATTCTGTGAAGAAATAATATTCTGTAATTGAATGCAGTTTGATCGAGGCAGGTGAGAACAGGACTGAGAGAAACAAGCGTGAACACATCAGGAGAGACATCCCCGAACTGCTCATGTGCCTCTGCTGGTGTGGATGCATTCCGGAGACTCAGAAAATACCTTACTTGATATGGGAATTAGCAGAAGACATGGCGGTCCTCAGGGCAGTGACAGTATCACGGACTTAGCAACCTTGGGTTATCTTTTCTGCACGGCACCTGGCTGATAAAGGGCACAGTGTGTGGTCTGAAACGGTCCTCCTTGTGGTGGACCCTTCCTTTCAGGGTTATTTACTCCCCAGGCACTATGCCTCCTGTCTTATTTTTCCCTCCTCTGCTGCTAATCCTAAGAGAAGCCTTCCAGCCGTGGGGAAAGACACGGACCCCCCGCACCGCTCACATAAACCACAAGCAGGACCCAGAGCACTATGTCTCATCTCAGTGAACCCCGGGCATGTGGGCCCAGCCTTGGGGAAAAGGCCATTGCACTTCTAGGAAAGCCCTGGATCGTTCACAGGAGGCCTCCGGTCTCATCCCTACCAAGAAGAAAGAACATGGAAGTCACATATGTGCATCTACAAATGGGGTCAGTCCATCTACACACGTTGGGGAGGGGCCTTCCAGCTACACACTTGGGGGTCAGTCCACCTACTCACATGGGGGAGGGGAAGTCCAGCCAAACACATGGGGGAGGGCAGATCTGTTTCCATTGCAGGTAAGCCATCAAAATGTAAGTAGGCAATGACCAGAGAAGGAATGAACTGGAGAAGTATGGAAACAGAAGTCCTGAAAAAGAGGGCAGGAGAGAAGAGAAACGGCACAGACTTCCTCTAAAATAGGACTGAGCCCCCTGGAGGTGTGCTGTGAGCTCAAAGTCACGTGCATGTGGCACCTCCCAGGGCAGTTGCCCCTGCCCCATCCCCACCCTGCTGGACTGTCTGGCCACATCGGAGGCTTCTGGGAGGTGGACGCACCCATGACCTTGGACATTACAATATATCTGACTCAGAAACATGTACCAGATAATACTTCTTTTCACTGTGAGATTTTTGTCCACAATGAGAACTTTTGGAAAAACTATTTCTTTTAGTAGCTTTTCAGCTAATTCTAGTTGAAGAGGAGTGAGCCAGGAGTTCGGGCACACTCTTTTTTTGAATTACAGCCTTTATTCAGAAGCTCGCACTAATCAGCTTTCACGGTCTCTTTCCCTACATTGTTTTTATCGGCCAGCACCTCACATATTTTATTATATTCTATTGACCTCCCCCGTGGAGAGAGAGAGAGAGAAAGAAGAGAAATGTACTGAAACGGAGAGGGTGCTACAGACCCCACAGTCACTGTTGGATGCATATCTATCCGGCTTTGGAATAATTCACAAGCAAACCGTTTTCTCAACACCTGGCACTTCATTAACAGATGCCGATCAGCTCTACCCTGTGAGTGAACGAGGGGATGAAGGAGGGAGCAGGCAGAGGCCTGCGCGACAGGTTCCATGTGCTGCGCTTTGGACCCACACATAAAACTTTATCCCACGTGTGTGCAGGGGTCGCCATGCTATGTGCCTGTTTGAATGCTTTTTAATAACTGACTGTGGTGCCAGTCTTGTCATCTGCATTGAAGTGAATCGATCATTGTTTCAACAAGTCCTAAGAGCAGTGGTGGTGACATTCATTCAGTTAGAGCTACCCAGGGCAGCCGAGCCTGGGTGCCGATCACCCGTGACTGCGGGGAGTGCTCGCAAGCCACCAGGGGACGAAGGAGCTCCTTTCTACACGGGAAGCATTCAGAGAGCGCTGGGAAGTGTCCCTGCTGATTCTAGAATTCTCTTGTGTGCATTGCAGGTTTTTTTCTTTTTCTCCAGCTTTTTGTCATTCATTATTCCTCCACCTTAAATATTCAGCTATATGGGAAATATTTCACCTGGAGAAAATTTGGCCCAGTTGAAATGCCTTTGCAGAAATGGCTTTTGTACCTCTGTGCTCTCCTGTGCGCCACGAAGCCACCAAGTGCTGGCTGGATGGGCTCACCAGGATGACGAAATAGTGACACCTCTTTCAGTGAACAAACGAGAATGGAAACATAGTCTAAGAAGATAAGTTTTTTGAATTTTGGCTCATTATTATAAGACAAAAATATTTATCTGCTTACCTTATTCATGAAACCTGAGATTAAGTTAGAGGCTATTCCTTGTTAGAACGTTCTAGAATTGATCAAGGCAAATGTTCTTTAAATAAGACCTCTCTGACAGGAGATCATTAATTTGAGATTACTACTCTGTTTCTCAAAATCTATAACTTGAAATGGTTTGGAAAACTAATCCGACCATGTGCCGTTAGAAACAATGTAGCAGAACAGGAGAGAGCGCCCTCTAAGGGTGAAGACCAGAGGCTTCGGAGTCAGAGACCAAACTCAACCTCAACTAAGACACCTTGAGGGGAACTTAATCAATGTCTCTGCCATTCAACTTTCTTGTCTGAAAAAAAGAGGGCGTTGTCAGTTAGTGCCTTCTTCACAAGCCGGGGCAGTGATTAAATGAAGAAAGCGTTCAGCAGAGGCCCAGCCACATGCCAGGTGCCAAGATGTATTTGGCACAGCTCTCATATTTCATTTGTTGTTGCTCATAAGTTGTTGTTTACTGCTGGTGATGTTTCTCAGCAACGACTTTCATCCATTCACCTGAAAATGCGCTTACTGAGTGTTTGTAGAAGCGTCATGAAAGCTGGCCCTGAAAGTAAATAATCACATACTCAGAATAGACAACCGTTAACGAGGCAAATGTAAAGACATTCCCTTTCTTTAATTGCACTAACCTTAAACCTTCTGAAAGAAAAGTGGGTTTGGGGAGCTGGGGAGATGGAGAGGGGGCCAGGGCAGGGACTACCAACTTAATAAATGCTTTACGCTGCCTGGGAAGAAATGAATCCAGGCCCACACTTACGTGTTTGCTGTGGAGTGCCTGGAGTCCTACCTTGTTTGAAGGCAATAAAGAATCTGTCACCAAACATCCCCGATGATCAGACACCCACCACCTCACAACGCTGGGCAGCACTTGTACATCCCCAGTTTACACTTTTAGGTGAGACAAAGTCCTCGACAGTGAGGGGACAAACGTCCAGTTGAGTCCAGAGCACTCATCTCCCTGTCTCTGCAAAGTCTTCCTCCTGACAGGATGCTGGCTTGTTGTCACCCGTGACATCGTTTCAAACAGATTGGTCTCTCTGCAGGCAGACCACAGACGCAGCCCTCAGCCAGTGCCACCAGCTCTGAAGGACTGACGTACTCCCCAACCCAGTGCCAGCTCCTGCTCCCACCATGGGACCCTCTAGGACCCTGCTAGGCAGTGAACACATGCAGCTTGTCCTTTTGGGAAGTTTGGCAGCCGCCACCACTTTCTTCCTCATCACCTTCCTCATCTTCCTGTGTTCCAGCTGTAACAGGTGAGAGCCGTGTGTGTCTCCTGGAATCTTAAAGTGACATGGTCCCGCCCACAGCAGACTACAGAAAAACCTGTTGTAAGCGGGCTCTCACTGCACAGACGGTCACAGAAACTCCTGTGTTCAGATTACCTGACTTCTCTGCTGCCGAGGGTCCTGGCCCTCTTTTGTTGAGTGGAACCTGTATTTGCCTTTGCCAGGGAGCAATGGGAAGAGCCCTATGGATGACACTTCCCAGAATGACATCCCTGCTGCTCTTGTGAGCATTGTCAAAGTTTCCATTGTCTTTTCTGTGGACATTTGGAGATCCAGGTGTGATATGGATTGAAGATATGCTTTTTACTACTACTTGAAAATTCCTGAGAGTGTCTGCCGTTACCTGGCTTTGGAGGGACCATTTTATTACAGATTTGTAATCTAGGGCTGTTGCAGTTTCTAAAGAAACAGATTAGTTTTCCTATAAGAGAACTATGCTGTTTATGAAATAATTGTCTTTACTTAGAACTCTCCCTCTGCCCCCCTCCCCACCTTCTTTATGTCTCACTCATATAAAATGCACCCTCAGAAAAGAGATCGTTGCTCAGATAGAAGCAGGGTTCTTTCTAACCAGCAGTGATTTTCAAGGTGTTCAGGCACTTTCACAGTATGTGCGGCTCCTGGTGTGTTGGCTGGTGCCGGGAGCCTATGCAGACCCCCAGTCCCCTTCCAGTAACTTCAGAAGAGACTCAAGTGTTATTCAAGTGTTATTTAAGAGTCTGGATATGACTTCCTACCCTAATGTCTGTGTCAAGAGGCGAAATGCTGGACTCTCTGAACCCAAGAGCGTCCTTCTGCCTGCCCAGGTTGGACCCAGGCCTCAGGGCTGAGACAGTGTGACTAGGAAGAAATAGAACCTTTGCTCCCTGGGGCTGCGGTGGGGGTGGGGAGTGGGGGCGGGAGTGTGGGGGGCGGGGCGGGGGGCTGCCTCTGTAGTTATTGAGTCTCCCACCTGGTGGCGCTGTTGCCTTATACATCTATGGGAAACGAACTCTAGAACTGATGGCTTTCTTAGACTGTCCTGAGTGACAATAAATTCTATTTTTACTCTGTGGGCTTTTCCATAGACTGGAAGTATATATGACTCATCCTGAGAGTATGCACCCTTCCCGATGTGCCAAAATCTGTATTTCGTTTGATTATTTTCTGAGTCCCACTGCAGTGTGTGACTTTGCAAAGATTCCAAGTTGAGAAAAGTGAAGAGCTGTCTGGATTTTTTTTTAAAGGCATCACTCTCCCAGTATTCTAGATGTGATCAATTTTTCCTCAGGATTTTGCCTCTGTCCTCTTGTTGAGAACCTGTAATTTCTACCCCTGGAGGAAGGGGAGAGCAGGAAGTGACGGGTCCCTGCTGCGATTCGACCCTTCAGACCCTCTGTCAGCCAAGGAGTGATGAGTGCCTGTCCAGCTTTGGTTTCTTTGGCGACTAAACTTGGTTCTTAAAAGAGATGTCAATATCAATAAACATTAGGATAGGAAAGGGCGTGTATGTTTGATTTCGGATGGTGCGTTTGATATCGCAGTGATATCTGTTTTTCCATTTCAGAGAAAAGAAGCCAAGACAGTACAGCGGAGACCATGAGAACCTGATGAGCATGGTGAGCCCGTGTGCTGTGTGTGCACCTGAGCTCACAGGCTGCCAGAGCGGGGTCCTCGCTGTAGCTGCAGACTCACTGAGGCTGGGGGCTGGTGCGGGCAGCCAGGTTGCTGCGAGGGCGTCTGACATGGGCGCAGTTGTGCTCATCCAGCAAGACCCTGCGAGAGCCCCAGCCTGCGGCAGGAATGCCTCATTTTCACATCCTCCCCACTCCAGCTCGTGTATTCATTCACCAGGGCTGTTGTAACCAAGGACCACAAACTAAGTGCCTTAAATATCAAGCTCTGGAAGCTGGAAATCCAATATCAAGGTGTCAGCGGGATTGGTTTAGAAGGCAGATCTTTTCTGGCCTCTCTCCCAGCTCCTGGTGGCTTGCTGACCATCTTTGGTGTCCTTGGTGACTCCATGGTCCCATGGTGTCCTCCCTGCCCTGTGTGCTGTCTCTGTCCAAGTTTCCTCTTTTTATAAGGATTCCAGTACGACCTCATCTTAACAAGTTTCATTTACAATGGCCCTGTTTCCCAATAAGGTCACGTCCTAAGGTATTGGGGCCTAAGAGTTCAGCATAGGAATTTGGAAACATAAAATTTACCCCATAACAGCTGGCTGTCAAGCTAACCAGAGCCTGGGAGCCCCCGGGCTGCACTCTAGATGTAGTCTGACCTTTCTGGGAATCCGCAACCCTCGGTCTTACAGGCCCCAACCGGCCCCGAGAGTGTCAGGTGCACCGGGCGAGAAGCAGCCTGAGTGGCCTGGTCCCTTGTGTCCTCTGCTTTGTGCTCTGCATTCAGGTGCATGTTCTTGACCTGCTGAATCATTCCAGTAGCTGGGGATTCCCTCCCCTCCTGCTCTGGTGCACCTGCTGCTGTCCTGGGCTCTCAGCACCACCCCTCTCCCCCGTCACAGTCTCTGGTTGTCTGGTTCCCCTGGGCGTTTTCTCCTAGAACCTGAGAGTAGAGGTGGTGGATAGAGCCCAGGCTGTGGAAATTCAGCTAGGATAGGTTGTTAGGCTCTTAGGGGCCTACCTGGGAGGCTTCCTCCCTCACTCCTGACACCCGCTCAGGTATAACATCCCTTCTATGATATCAGCATCTGTGCCTCACATTCCTGGCCACCCAACATAGCGACCCCTCTCACGGGCAGCCTTCATCGCATGGAACAGCTGACTCCCATGAGCTTTTGGAACACCATGCGCTCTCTGCTGTCATGTGGTTCCCAATCCAAAGTCAGGAAGTATGAGGCCGAGGGGCCAAGCTTCCAGTGTGCTTTCCATCAACAATGTCCATGTGGAACCCCGGAACATGTCTGGGGACGGGGAGGGGACAGACACTATGAGCGGTGATTCAGGCCACCACGTGGGGCCAGCTCAGTGTTCGCAGAAGTGCGTGAACTTCCGACTCACTGACCGCCCGTAGCCATAGCGCGGCCTGGCATCTTAGTCTATGTAGCACCTGCACTTTCGAGCCCAGCAGAAAACCCTCAGTCTCCAAGGCCATCCTTCCTCCAAGTGCCCTGAATTAGTGGGAATAAAAAAGGTTTGCAGACCTGCTTTTTTGCCTCTGATTGTTTTGTGAACCTTGGAGCAGAGGCTTGGCTGGTTGTAAAACGGTCTCAGCAGTTAATGACATTGTTTATCATTAACAGATAGATTTAAGTCTCCTCCCATCAGGGGACAACGGGATGCTTTCCCACATTTTGCATGGTGTGGCTCACCTTTTAGAGCATTTCACAGCGCCAGGGACACAAGGGTGAGGCTGTGCTGGTGTCGGTTGTGATGAACCGCACGGGGCTTCTGGTCGCGCCGTTCCTAGAGCGGGGGGGACCGGCCCCCTGATGACTGAGGTGGGAGGGTCCACAGTGCCCTGATAATGCTAGGACAGCCCTGTCCAGCAGCACTTCCCGTCAGGATGAACATGTCCTGTGTCTGATCTCTGTGACACGGGAGCCACCAGCTATATGTGGCTACAGAGCACTTGAAATGTGCTGAGCACAGCTGAGCCACCGATGTTAAATCAACTGATGTTGATTTAATTTCCTTTCATATAAACCAATGTCATGGATATCGGTTTTTGTTGCTGCCATTTTAATTTTTAGAAGCAGGCACAGGTTACTCCCCTCTCCTGAGTAGCCAGACTCATGCCACGTGTCTGTCTTGCAGCCTTCAGACAAGGAGGTGACCAGCCGTTCGGTGACCAGCCTGGCCACAGATGTTCCTGCCAGCAGTGAGCAGAATGGGGCACTCACCAATGGGGACGGTAAGTCCTGCAAACACAGGTTTTCCATGCAGAGCTCATCACCTAAGAAAGTGTAGGTCAGCCCTGCCAGCATGGCTCAGTTGACCTGAGCATCGTCCCAAAACCAAACAGCTGCAGGTTCGATTGCCAGTCAGGGCACATACCTAGGTTGCAGGTTTGATTCCTGGTCTGCATGGTCCATGTGCATACAATCCCGGATCCGGGTGCGTACGATCCCCAGTGGGGTCCGTAAAGGAAGCAACCAATCTGTACTCTCTCTTATGTCAATGTTTTTCTCTCTCCTTTCCTCTCTCCCTTCCTTTCTCTCTAAAGCAATGAAAAAAAAAATGTCCTTAGGTAAGGATTTAAGAAAAAGAAGAAGAAGAAAGTATAGTTCAAAGATTAGGAAGTGTGTCCTAGCTCAGTTGTTGTGCTAGTTTTAGCAAAAGTCATTTCATTTGGTTGAAAAGCGACAGTGTGTTGATCGGCTTCTGTGTGACACTGCTCCAGCATGTGTGCTCACTCATTTATGCTCACGCCCGCGCTGCCAGGTTGCTGTTGCCACGCCCTGTAAGATGAGTACGAAGGATAAGCAGTGCCACCACCTGCAGTTGGCAGTGAGTAGCTCGTGGTTACTGCAGCAGATGACCAGAAGCTTAGCTCCTCAGACCCACATAAATGAAGGAACTGACTGTTAATCAGTGTCGGCAGGGCTGTGTTCCTCCTGGGGGCTCTGGGGAAATTGTCCCCTGGCCTGACTCAGCTTCTGAGGCCCCGGCATTCCTTGTCCTTGCCTTTACCTCCACTCCATGTCTTTCTCCCACTGTCCTGCCTCCCTCTCTCATGTAGGGACCCTCATAATGACACCAGCCCACCTGGAAATGATGCCGACTCACCTGGGTGCCCCAGGCTGCTCTGGCTGTCTCGGCTCAGCTCACGGTTCTATTTGTGTCCTTAGTTTCTCTCGTGCCCCCTAACGTCACACACTCACAGGCTCCAGGGATTGGGATGTGGACCCTTTGGGGGCCACTACTTTGCCTGCAACACAGAGGCCAGCCATTTGCATGAGATCACACGGTCAGCTCACCGAGCGTCTGCGTTTGCACCCAACAATCTGCATTGCAGGCGCTCCTTTAGGACCGCCCTACCAACTGGCTGTCCCACCCATGGGCTGCTCCCCAGACAAAAGGAGCCCCTGTGTGTATTTGGCATGTTCTGGTTCTCAAGGGCGCTCACCAGAGCTAGGAGGTTGTCGGCACACTCACTGAGAAGGAAACTGGGCGCTCAGTAGTGACCCCTGTCTTCACTCCAGTGCCCGTTGTGCGTCCACCGTGACACAGATGTCTAGACCCAGGAGGCAAAAGCCCCGTTCCCACTGTGATAACTTAGTATTTAGAACAGTGGGGGTGGTAAGTTCAGAAGGTTGGGGCCCATCACCATTTTTCCCCAGATAACCCTTTGAGACACTGTTTCTAATCCCAACAAAGACAGACACAGTTTTGTTGCTTCATTTTGTTTTCAAAACAAGAGTTGGGCATTGTATTCATTCATTCTCTCATTTAGTTTTTCAGGCAAAAAAATATCACGGTGCCTGCCATGTATTGACCACTCCCTGGGCCCCAGCAGTCTTAGAGTCCCAGTCTAGCCAGTAAAACTAATGGGCTTAAAAATTATAAGTTACAAACACACACGTAAAGACTATACATTATATGCAAGGAATATATTAGATAAAGAGCATACAAGATGAACACATGCAGGAATGTAGAGACATAAATACATATTATAATAGGCATCTATACTTAAATAAGCTCATACTTTTCATACCTATGTATCGAGACTGTGTAATGGAGACACAGCGCTTAGTGACGTTCCCTGCTGGGTTAGCACCAGGAGGCCTGGGCTGCTGACCGGTGGACCTCTAGGACCTCCAGGCCGCAGTGGACCCTGAGCCCCGCTGTAAAGGGATGACTTTACAAATGGCTCCGCACACAACATTTCTGTGGTCATCGAAGATTTCACCTTTGGGTTTGCTAATCTGAGGTGGAAATGGGGAACAGGGAGACCTTTAAAGGTCTCTTTGTGACACTGGTTGAGAGCAAAGTTTTGCCCCATCATTCCCGTGATGTCTGCCAAACAAAGTGACCTTTGAAAGGGGATGGTCAGCAGTTATTCCCTCCAAACAGGGATGCCAGTAGGGCCAGGAAGAGTGGCCACCAGGCACTCCCGTCTTTGGGATGCCAAGCTTTTCGCTGTGCAGCCCCATGAACGTCACTCTCATGCTCTGGTCACAGAAGATCTCTGCCTACAAGGGTCCCATCAGGAGTAACAACAGCTAGTGAAAGCAACCGGGAGCCAAAGGTATAGCCAAGACAACTCACCAGGTGCTGTGTTGGGGGGTGACTGAGATAAGAATGTCGACTAACACTCAGAACACCTGTAACTTGCAGCCGAGAGTCAAACACAGATAAGCCCATTGACGTCATACATGACCTGAGTCCCTGAAACTCTTATTCCAGGAATTGTCTTTCCTCCCTTAATTCTTCTGCTCTAGTTGTCTCAGAAGACAGCGCGGCGACCTGCATGCAGCCTTACGAGGAGGTCCAGACCTCGGCCTCCGACCTGCTGGACTCCCAGGACAGTACAGGGAAGCCCAAGTGTCACCAGAGCCGGGAGCTGCCCAGAATTCCTCCTGACAGTGCAGTGGGCACGATGGTCAGTGCGAGGAGCATGGATGGGGACCCAGGGGCGGGGACAGAAGGGCCGTATGAAGTGCTCAAGGACAGCTCATCCCAGGAGAACATGGTGGAGGACTGCTTGTACGAAACCGTGAAGGAAATCAAGGAGGGGGCTGCGGCCGCACCCCCGGGCAAAGGCCCCAGCGGCCAGTTCAGGGTGCCCTCCGCTTTGGAGGGGCTCCCTGTCGAAGGCAGAGCCGACTTTGCTGAATATGCCTCCGTGGACAGGAACAAAAAGTGTCGGCAAAGCGTGAACGCAGACAGTGTCCTGGAACCTTCCCATGATCCAGAAGAGGAGGCCCCACCGCCGGTCCCCATTAAACTTCTGGATGAGAATGAGAACCTTCGAGAGAAGGAAGACAGGAAGGCAGGAGAGGAAAGTGCCCCGGAAAGGACCTGTGACACCAACAAGGTGAGCTCTGACATTGTTCGATGTGCTCTTGTCACGGTAGGAATCTAGCAAACCTGGGGCTTTTTCTGGTGCATTGTTTAGGGAAATACATAAAAACAGGTACAGATTCGGTGAATGATGAAAGTTATTTTGGCATAAGCTGTGTTTGACTTTTTCCCCTCTAGGTAGTGAAAACCTGAGCACTCGTGTTTATAAAATATTTCTCTCTGGGCAGTTTACCTGAAGGTTTTCTAGTTTTTCCTTCATGTTGAATTGGGGCCATGGGTTGTTTTCTTTCTTTTGAAGACTGATAATTAAATAGACTAGACTCTTGGCCACTCATTTAGTCTCTTCTGTTTGCCGTCACCTCCAGTGGCGAGGTGACCCCTATCCGCTCCAGACCCCAGCCATCAAAGCAGGAACGTGCACAAGGAAAGTGACTCACAGGTGCCACTGGTTGTGTCTGATGAAGTAGAATCTTTTATATAAATCAAGAGATTTTATTTTGCAACAATTTCTAAACAATAACCTGTACCTCAGGTTTAGACAACAAAGCTCTAAAATGCATGAATGATCCGCGAGCCTTCTCTGTGTCCAATGACGTGACGTGCGAGCTGCTGTAGCTTGAAGTCCTCCTCTCCGGCTGTCCCTCTTTCCCTGGGATTTAACTAGGCTCAGTCTTCTTTAGGCAACTAATATCTAATTTCTATTTTCTACACAGAAAAAAGCAAGGTTGCTTCTCAAGTTTTGGTAGGAAGACCAAGTAAGGGTTAGTCCGTCAATAGTAGCCTTTAGAACTATCTGGAGTTCATGGTCAAAAGGTGACCCCTGGCTGTGACTATATGGGTTAAAGCAAGTAAGTCATTCTTTGTAGTATTTCCTCTTTTCCTCTTAGCAATCAAATCAGCCGTTGAGAGCCCCAGCGAAAGTGAACATAATCATAGAGTACAAAAAGTCTAATTTTTTGCCCTTCATATAACCAAAGATAATAATACAAATGGGAAGTTTATGCCACCTGAAGCCGTTAAAGCTTTGTTCCATGAAGGACAAGTTCTCCAGTGACCAGGAAGGAAGCTGGGTATTTACGGTAGGATTATGATGCTGGCTCTGGGGTCTACACTCCGTAGAGCAGAAAGGAAGGACACAAGGAGAAGCAGACATCAAAAAAAGGGGGTTGGAGCCAACAGCGTGGGAGGATTGTTGCAACTGCGTTTTTGGAGGAGTGAACTTGAAGGGTGAGAGCTGATCTGAAGGGGTTGCGAGGAGTTCAGATGGTGGAATAGCTGTGGGCCTTTGTTTAGGTGTGAGAAGTTCTGGGCTATGGCCTGGAGACGAGCAGTGAGGACAGGTGGAGGAGGGCAGTGTGAGGAAGTCAAAGAACTAAAGGCCAAGGTTTGAAAGGATTCACATTTGTTGAAATCAGGAAGACTTTAATTTAGACAGGAGGTGTGTGAGAGAGAGAATCGGTGAGTCAGAAACCAGAATCACTGAGAAATGGTGCTGGGAGCAGACCACGAAATGTGAGCGGGTTTCTCCATTAGCTGTGAAAAGTTTCTAGATGACTTAAGAATCTTCCTGATGACTTATGCAAACTGTAGAAATACAAAATTCAGGCACCCCATAAAGAAAAATAATTTATTTTATCACCAGTTCTTCATCGATGATCAATCAGTGACAATTAGGAATTTAAACAAGAGTCCATTTGACTTACTTGTACCTATGGATTCAAATACAAAATTAGAAGAAATTTCTCTACTACTACTGGGTATTCCAAAACAACACACAATATATTTTTATGTGTTTATTCCTTTCATGCTTTACTTAATTTTATTGTAGAAAATAATTTACTTCCTAAAAGTCATTTGAAAAATTGTAATAGATAGATGCATCAAAACATACAGAAAAGGAAGTTTGGATAGTGACTTTGTACCCCCTTCCCTTGGTTTCTATTTTTATAACAGAGATTCAGTTCATACAAGTCCCGTGAAGAAGACCCGACTCTTACAGAAGAAGAGGTGAGTCTTGTAGCTTCTTTATCACCAGAAAGATCCTATTAAAAAGAACAGAGCATCCTTGAATAAACACACTGTCATGTGAGATCCTTTGTCTGAAAAAGCTAAAATGCTCTCTGAAGCATGTCTGGTGCTCAGGGTTCAGACATTGGCTCTGTAATGGCTCAGATGGAGTGACCGGCAGATGGGATGGACAGGTCAGCTACGTAAAGGACACTGAGTGGGAAAAAAGGAGCAGGAAAAAATTGAGAGGGGAGGGGAGGAAAGAGGAATGAGAAGAGAGGGATTCAGATGTGGGAGTTTAGTCAGCTGGCCGGAAGTCCATGTGAGGAAGAAGTTCATTGTGGGTTAGAAAATATAGAAAATTGGAATAAGGGAGGGGAGGTGCTGACCCAGGCCGGGAGACTGAGGCAGCCCTTCCCCTCAGGGAATGCTGGAGGCAGAGTGCAGGGAACTTCCGGACATGCAGTTCCAGGCTGGGCTGGGCCAGACATGCAGTCCGCAAGAAAGGATTGCAGGTTCTCCCACGTACTGGGGCTGAAAAATCACTGGTTAAACTTCAGTGGAGCGTGGACATTGTAAAAGCCATTACGTATGTTGTTATGTCAGGCTAGGCTCAGACTTAGAGCTGGGTGCCTTCACTGATCTGGTGGCAAGGAGCTTCTTTGTGGAACCCTGAGCACAATAAATTTTGTCTGTGTGCAAGAGTGACGTACACGTGCAGATGCATCACCTCCTGTGTTGGGCTGTGAGTGGAGGCCTGAGATATGCAGACACTACATCTCCACATGGCAACTAAAAGGAGCAGAAGTATTTGTCATGGGTGGTGTCACCCACCCTCTAGGGGTCCTCCTCAGGGAATGAAACTGCCATCTAGCCTCCTGGTTGCACAAGCCACAACCATAGGGGTCCTCCTTGACAGCCATTTCCCCACCGTCCTCAGATGCCACCGGTAGCCATGTCCCTTCAGCTCCACCTCCAAACAGTGGTTTTCATGCATCCCCGTCTCCGTCCCATGGCACCCTCCTGCCAGGGCCCTGGGCGGCTCCCCGGCCTTCCTCCAGCGTTTTCCACACTGTGCCCGAGCCACACCTTCGGGGACAAGAAAACAGAATATGTAAGAGATCTGGAAACAAATCCTACGTAAAATAAACCAAGACCACGTAAAATTTTAATTTACTTTTCGTCTTATCTTACATTTGTTTGCGGCTTTTTAAAATAGGACCTAGTTATACTGATGAATTTTTAACATGAAATAAAGAACTGTGATCCATGTGCATTCATTTGGGGAAGAAGATTTAAGAAATATAAATGTGAAAATCGTTTATTTCTGTTTTTGTGTAATGTTAGACAGTTCACACTGAAACTGAGACCTGAGTTTGAAGTACTGTCGCTCCAATTTAAGGGAATGATGGGAAAGGGTGGATTTTCAAAAGCAAAGACATGGGAACCAGGAAGAGGGTGATTTATGAGAACATAACAATTTACAAACTGAGTAATAAAAATGAAAGATTGTAAAGAGAAAAATCGCAAAGCTAAATAAATTTTAAAGAGAAAAAATTGAAAGCCAAGGGCTCGAAGAGAAACCTGTGTACGAAATAGAAACAGCAGTCCTAGAAGACAGATATTCAGAATGCGTGTTAGGAGACTTGAGAAATTTTTATATGAGAATTTACAGTGACACCCTCTGCACATTAGGTTCATGCCCAGAGGTAATATTAAGTTGCAAGTTAACAGAAGAGACTGTTATTTTTTTAGGAAGAGTATTTTTTCCATGGGGGAAGGAACTTGAGGAGAAAAACAGAACCAGTGGTGAGGGGCCAGCTCACACCTTTACAATCCGGGTACAGGTGGGCCTCCTCCCATGTGCTCCTGAGGGTGAGTGAGCGTCTGCTGTGATGGACCCTCATCGCTGTCTCCCACAGTTCACCCCTTTACAATCTGTCCACGTTTTGGCTTGGACTACTTTTTGGATAAAAAAGTTCATGTGTTTGCACTTCATTATGAAAAGCAGACAATAGGGATCTTATTCTTCCTAAATTTAAAGAAATTATGGTTTCATTCTGAGAGTCATTTTTCCATGAAAACCTCCAAGGTGAAAATGTGAATTGAATAGTCATCAGAATGGTCAGATCACCATGGCCAGAGTTGCCCAGAGATTATTTCTGTCACTAAACCTTTGGATCATCATGGCCTGGCAACAGTGAGCCACCAGCCTGTGGCAAGCTGTCCTCATGCAAACGACCAGCTCACACACGGCAGGCCGGCCTTAAGAAGCTGAAACTGGTGAGACCAGCTGGAGCCCCCTGCACAACGTGTGGCAGTGTGCAAGAAGGAAAAGCTTGCCCCGCACTTGCAAAGCAAGTGTCTGTCAGGAAGCATGTTCATTTATCTCCCGGGTGTCTGGATAACTCAATCACCAGGGCCAAAATTAAGTACAGGTAATGAAGGCTGTGTTTACTCATTTATAACCATGATTTTTAACAATAAAATAATTACGCAGATAATCTCTTAATCAGTACATCTACTCTAGCATTACCAATGAAAATTAAATCGCTCTCAATTTTAGAGAATATATGGGATGTATTAGTGACACTGAATAGGTGTGCTTGGGAAACGGCCTGCTTCCCGCATAGGAAAGAACATTCCCTTAATTGATCGTCCCCAATTTTGTTTCCGAGTTGGCTGGTTGCAAATCAGAATGAATTTTCCCACTGAAGAAACTCAGCACTATGGTATGTGATTACTTACCCAAGAGCTCGCAGTGAAATCCACAATAATAGACCACACTCTTACAGAAATATGTGTGCTGCCGAGCAGAACCCAGACCTCTGCTTCTGACTACTTTAATGCAGGAAAGTGGGTCAAAGCCCAACTCAGGGGTTGTCACATGAGCAACAGAATCTGGGTTCCAGCCCCAGAGTTTCTGACTCAGTGGTTCCAGGATCAGAATTTGCCTTTCTCATACATTTCTAGACTCTGCTGCTCCTGGTTCAAAGCCCACAGTTTGAAAACCAGTCATCTAGTACCTGTTTTCTGCCTTTTTTTATAAAGCAGTAGAGCCCCTTTTCGGGTGAAGTATCCTTCTGATACAGAAATAAAATGAGACACGATGCTGTGGTCAGGTTCTGGGGGCCTTGAGCTGCCAGCCTGCCCACTCTCACACCCTCAGCAGACCGGAGAGAACCAGATTTTCATGGAATTGTGCTAACAGGATTGGTCTACTTACAAAATTGAAGATAATCTACATAATTGCTCTCTAGTAATGCATTCCAGGATTAGTACGGACAATAAAGAACCCAATTCTGGGCACTTATAGGAGGGTAATGAATCACTGTCTCGAAGAGATACCTGCACCCTCATGTGCGTTGCAGCATTATTCACAACAGCCAGGATTTGGAAGCAACCTCAGTGCCTGTCGACGGATGAGTGGATAAAGAAAATGTGATTTTATATATATGTAAAATATACATGTAAAAAATACGGAGATATTTCTTGAAGAAGATACAAAATACAAGAAACATTGTACATAGGAAAATGATGCCCCAGTCCCCTTCAAAGTAGGCACTTTGGTACCTCACATGGTTCTCCCAGCGTCTCTTCCACTGTTCAAAACACTCTGCAAAATCCTTTGTTGGAGTCACCATCAGCTCCCGCATCATAGTTTCCTGAATTTCACTGATGGTCTGAAATCTCATCCCTTTCAAAGGTGATTTTAGCTTTGCAAAAAGCCAAAAGTCTCAGGGCACCAAATCTGGGCTGTAGGGAGGCTGAGTTACATGGATGATCTGATGTTTCAGCAAGAAACTCTGCCCAGGACGTGATGCACGAGCAGGCGTGTCGTCGTGATGAAGCTGCCAATCACCAGTTGCCCATAGCTGCAGCTGTTTTCGTCATACTGCATCTCTCAGCCGACAAAGAACATTGAGATAGTACTCTTTCTTAATTGTTTGGCCTGGAGGGGCATACTTATAATGGACAACACCTTTACAATCAGAAAACACAGTTAACATGGTCTTGATCTTGCTGCAACTTTTCCACGCCTTTTTCAGGCATGAAGAACCAGGCGACTTCCATTGGGACAACTAGGCCTTCATTTCCAGATCATCGTCATTGACCCACGATTCATCACCAGTTATGATCTTCTTGAGGAAATATGGTTCATTGGTAGCAATTTGAATCACATCATTAGTAACTGTGGCACTATGTTCTTTCTGCTCTGGTACCAGAAGCCACAAAACAAATTTTGCTATGACACATTTCATGCCAAGATCCTGCATCAAAACCTTGGACCCGGTAGTTTTTGGAATCCCCAGATCAGCTTCTAGTTCTCACACTGTCAGTCACCCATCTTTGTTGATTGCAGCTGGCACACATTCAACATTCTCAGGTGTTCTGCTTGTTCCAGGCCTTCCAGAACGTGGATCACTTTCAGCAGAGACCATCTTTGAAGGGTTTGTGCTGCCCTTTTATTTGCGCTGCACTCATTGGATTGTCCCCGAAAGCCTTCTAAATCATCCAAATAGTTTTTGCAGAGGAGGTTTCAAGCTTATCACAAAATTTAATGCAGATTCATTGCACTACTTTCGCAGTCATTTTGAATGCAGTGGCCACATAGTACACATGCTCACTCAACGGCGTCTACCACCCCCACTGACCCGTACAGTGAAGTCATCATTGTTCACACATGTGCATTCTAGTCCACTCTCCTTGGCTGCCAGGTTACATAAAAGTTGTGTAAACCATTCTCGTTATATTAACTATGGCTGGACTTCTTTCTGAACAGACTTCATACATACCCGATAGATATTATTTAGCCATTAAAAGAAGAAAGTCCTGCCTGTTGTACCCTTGAGAGCATTATGCCAAGTGAAATTAACCAAATAGGGAAAGACAGATACTTATGTACTCACACCTATGTGGAATCTAATAAAAAACTGATCTCATAGAAATAGAGGGTAGGCTGGTGGTGGCCAGGGGCGGGGGGTGGGGGTGAGATGGGGAGATGCTGGTCAAAGGGTACAAACTTCATACTATGAGATGAACAAGTTCTTGGAGCTCATGTCCAGCCTGGGTCTAGAGTTAATGACATTGTACCATATCTTATACTTGAAATTGTTGACACTACAACTTAAGTGTTATCACCACACCCCAAAAATGGTTAACATGGTGATAGAGGTGTTCACTAACCTTATTGTGGTAATTATTTGACAGTATGGATGTGTATCAAATCATTATGTTGTACACCTTAAGCTCACCTATGTTGTGTGTTAATCATATCCCAATAAAGCTGGGGGAGGGCAAGCAGGACAAAATTCTTAAAGGGGCACACACACTGAAGGCTAAGCGTCCGCTTGTCACTGAAAGGTGGGAGGGGAAATCAAGCTTGAAGGTCTTTATCTGACTCAACCTTTGTTTTCTAGATCTCAGCCATGTATTCGTCTGTAAACAAACCCGGACAACCTGGGAATAAACCAGGACAGTCACTTAAAGTGCCAGAGCTCAGCTCAGGAGCTGCTCAGAGGCCCCCGTCTTCCTGTAGCGACCTCTATGCGACTGTTAAAGACTTTGAGAGAACACCCGGCAGCGTCAGCACACCTCCACAGGCAGGGAGACCCCAGGAGGAGCCCGAGCCCGACTACGAGGCCATCCAGACTCTGAGCAGAGAGGACGAAAAGGCCAGCCTGGAGACCAGCGGCCACCATGGCCCCTTCCCAAAGGAGAATGACTACGAGAGCATTGGGGACCTGCAGCAATGCAGAGATATCACCAGGCTCTAGAAGCTCAGAAGACAGCTCCTGGCAGCCTGCGACCAGCTGGTCAGGGACAAGAAGACAAGAAGCCGTGTCCCTTCCACTTTACATGTTGCTTTGGTGACGGAGGACAGTGAAGCTGTCCAGAGAGTTCACGAACAGGCAGCTGGCCACCTGGCTGCAGGGCACTGCCACAGCCAAGCACGCGTGCTCCTGTCCCCACACCCTCGGGACAGGTCCCGGCTGTCAGCGGAGGAACCATGACTCCGCCCACCTAAATACTGCCTTTCAGAAGAGCCAGGTTTCCTTCCTTCCTTCTTTGGTTGCTGTCTGCTGTTTTCCCCCTTGAAATCTCCCCATTTCTACTTGTTCATTCCAAGGAAATTTGCCCACAGGGCTTGGCCTTTGCCTTCAGTGTAGGTGTTTTCAGATGGTAAGAAACCATGTTTGCTGGTACCGTCAGATCCCCCCTCAAGGGTCTCGAGTCTTCATACCTTCTGATACAGACACTCCACATCAGCAGCTTCTCCCAAAGGACTTGAAGTCATTTTTAGATGCTTTATTTTATTTTTCTAGTCAAAACAATTTTCCTCCCAGTATTTGAAACTTCAGAACCTTTGAAGTATTTGTGGTGAATGCTGTGGTACTTCTGTACTTGTTTTAGCCCAGGGCCCATTCCTCCGAAACAGAGAGCCTTAATGTCTATGTTGGGACGCAGACCTCACATCTGGACGGCACATGATGGCTGCCTCTGATGGGCTGTGAACTCGAATGTGTGTTTCTGATGATCTGCGAGGCCACACCAGCAGCACGAGTTCTGTAAGTTAACTGCTGCCCTACGGTAATCTAGCTGAGATTAAAATGTAAACATTTATTTTTGTTATATAAATTTATAAGATGTTTTATGTTTAATGCCTAATTTCTAGAAAGTGCCAGAAAACTGTATATTAACTATTTTGATTTTATGTACAAGGATTTATACTTTCATTTTGAAAAGACACCATGAAGCGCATAAGCTAGTTACAAGACATCATTAACATTTCTTCTAACCAAATGTTTAAAACACTGAAGGTTTTTAAAGACTCAGACTTGTCAAATGGTACTTGGAGCTCTTGATCAAAATCCTCTAGCTCTCGGGGAAACCAGTGGAATAATGATAAATGATTGTTTTCAGTGTTTTGTGATGGGAAATATTGAAAACTTTGAAGTGGTAAAAATGGAAAGAACAAAATCTGACTAAGGGTGACTGTGAATTATTCACGAAGGTACAACTCTTAAGGTTTGGTTACGTTTTGAAGAAAACAATGATGAATTCTGTAGTGCAGTACTTGCAAATGCAAATTGTGTATTGGAATTTTTTTCCCCTTCATTTTACAAAAATCAGTGTTTGTAGTAACTCAGATTGAAGATGAACCTCATTTGAATTTAATCATCTCTGTAGATTTTATAAGGCCAACTTTGGGAAAGTTATTCACTTTTTGTTTTAAAAGGAACCTGGTCATTATGCAGTGTGGGCTACAGAGAGGGAGCTGTCCTGCACTGTTAAAGAGAAAACAGAGAGACATGCAATTTTTCTACACTGCCGGGACATCTGCGACTTTTCAGATTGCATCATCTTGCTGTTGTCACTCAGAATGCGACCGGGAGAGGGGAGCACTTGAAAACTGGAGGGACCAGCTGCTCACTGACGCTCATTGAGGTGTTTTCCATCCCTCGCACTCACAGCTTGGTCTGTGACTACTCTGTAATGTATTTCTGAAATCACAAAGTGAGCTCTCTTCAGGAAAACTGGTTGTCATTTTTCAGTCAGCCTGGTCGCTCGCTTGAAGACTCCACGTGCATGAGCACAGTCACCATTGACTAGAAGATAATGGCAGAATTCCCTTAGATTAGGGAGCCATCTGAATGGTGCAAGACCCTTGCCCTCTGAATTTACATCCTGCATAAGCACTGTTTTGCCTGGTGCTTTCCACTGCTTAATATTAATGAGCTTGACCTAGCTGCCTCTGTGTCATGGGGTTCTTTTAGTGCATGGTGATAGCCATGTCCTGTGGACCCCCCTAGCACTGTGCCTGCGGCATCATGTCCTTCACGAGCATCTGACCGCTCAAAAGTTTATAGTATCTCACGATGTCTTATTCATTGCCAGGGAAGTGAGTATCATCTCTAAAGTGTAAAACCATCTAAAGACAGAAGCTTTTTATAAATAGCCATATCTTCTTGAAATTCCATTATCAGAGTTTCCCCCAGAAGTGTTGAAATGCAGGCTGTGCAGTATAGCCAGAAAATATGCTCTGAAATCTCTCTCTCGTTTCAAGATCTGGTGCTAAGAATAAGCTGGAATGTAAAGTGTTGCAAGTTTACTTTTAAGAGAGCTCTAAGGCCCTGCAGTACAGACCCTAAAAAAGGAACGACGGCAGAGCCCAGGAGAGTCGGGGGAGGAGACGTAGCTTCAGGAGCGGGGTCTGTCCTGTAGACCCCGGGCGCCTTAGTGAGGACGTTTATCGATGTATCATCGCTGTTTCGACCTTATACTCAGTATTTCATAAATGCCATCGCTTTCGCTGTGTTTGTTGAAAATCTGTGCTACGTTCTTTGAATTGGACAAAAACCTACAGCTTCTTTCAGAAGGGGTTTCCTTTTCAGTTAAATGCTATAGTTTAAACGTATGAAAGGTAATTATCCAAAAAAAGAACTTACTGTATCTTTGAAAGTCAGCTTTGACATCCGACATCCATCCAATGGAGTGTTATGCACTCCATTGTAATACCCTAGGTTAGTGAAATTATGCAAAAAGATAAAAGTAAGTTTCAGAAAAAAATTGTTTCATCCTATAAATCAGAATTATAAACTTATCTTGCCTAAAAGTAGGATGTTTGTGTTTGTTCAAATATTTTTAAAGTTTAGGAGAATTTTTTTCTGTTGCTTTTACTATTTCTCAAATACAGTCAACAGGGAAGTATAACCTCTTTTATGTGAAATGTTTGAGGAAATTTTAAATGTGAAGAAAAGTAATTTTTGTAGAGTAATTTTTGTTCCTGACCTGCACTAAATTACATCATTAATTCTAGGAAGGCTTTTGAAGCTCTCCTTTTTGGGAAAAAGGCAAATTACTGATTTATTTGCCCTCAAAATCCAGGAGTTAATTCATATTGAGAGCTAATGAACAGTCGGTGGGCGACATCAAGAAATAAAACTTAACCTCAGCACGTCACTGTCTTTGTTTCTCATATTGTGTTTTCATTTTTCTAATTAGAGCATTTACTCACTTTAACCAGCAACAAACTATACATACACACAGAGGTATACATATATACATATATATGTTCTGGTGCTTAATTAATTAGGACATGTCCTATTATTCTATGAAGTATTTGAATGTTTATTGTACTAGTGTGAAGACTATCATAATAAAAGCAAACAGAAACAATTCCCCAATAATTTTCATTTGGTAGTTATTGGAAAACCTTAAGTTGCCCTCCCTTAGTTTTTCTGATGAATAAGTTCAGATCTTAAATTGTTTCCATAGTTCTTCTAGCCAAAGAGCAGTGATATTTTAAATAGTTTTATTACCCATGTGACTCGCTATACATACAGCCTCACAGGAGGAGAGGTAAACAGGTGTCTCAGGTGTTGGAGAAGCAATCTGGTCAAAAGCTACAAGGGCCCCGTGAGCCAGGATGGGTCCACAGCAAGGTGACCCCACCGGGTAGCAGAAGCAGAGCCCGTTCTCATGTGGGGCCATCTTCTTGCACTCTCTTCAGAAACCACAAAATCCGTAGGCAGTGCTAGGGTCTGATGTATAAAATAACTGCTCTGAGATGATGACTGAGCTGTAATCACAGAGCTTCAGTGCAAGACTGCATGAGGACTTTGTGAATGAGTCAATGATCGTTTTCAGTGCTCCTTGTAAATGTGACTCCGTGGGATATAGTGATGCCATTCCCCTGAAAGTGTTGATTTCTGGTGCCTGGCCAGCTTCGCTTTGGCTGCTGGAAGCCCAGTAGGTACTGATGGATATTTCAAGGAAATCTCAACAGGCTCATTGTGCTATGTAATTGGATGAAGTTAAAGTGTAATGTTTGCTGTTAATAAGTGACTGAAGTGAAAATAGAAACATGTGTCTGTAATAGCAAATATGGCTTTATTTGCAATGAAATTGAGATTCCTGGTCCTGTGGCAGTATTTTCTTGCTCTGTATTGTACCTTTTCTTCGTTACATTGTTTTTGACAGTGGCATTAGACAGGTTGTACACACTTAGAAAGTGTTTGACTTAGATCAGTCCAGAAACCATGATAAATTAGAGTCTTCATCTGGAATTACCAAAGTAAATTAAATCATGGTCCAGAAGAGAACAAACATGCATGAGTGCTTTTCTTCCCTACAGCTCATTTTAAGTCTATGTTTATGTCCAGTCTCTAATATTCAAAAAGTATTTCATTGTTTTTCCAGGTTCCTCTGTTATTTAACAAAGAAATGGTAGTTCAGGTTCATCTTCATGCCAGATGAAATAAGACATGCAATTTTTGTTAAAAAGGCAGTATTTTTAAGCATTCATTTTGGTAACCATTTACCTTAATGCATTTAGATTCGATTTTTCTTTGGTCACCACTTGTATGCTATGAGTATTTTTAAAAATGTACTGGGATCCGGGTGTCTCAGATCACCTTGTGTAATGGATTATAAAGGCGGGTAATTGTTATGCCTCAGACTTCTGTTTGTTAAAGTGACAACAGTAAATATTTTAATGTTGTTACCTTTTAAATAATTGTGCTGTATTAATATGACTCATATGTTCAGGGGAAATTTGAACTATAGCTAAACAAATAGGAATTTACATTTCATTGTTCATGCATTTTTTTCCTCATAAAAATTGTTCCCCAAAGAAGTGACTTCTTATCTGCTAGGTGGTCCCACTGTTTCAAAATACTCCTCTCATTCAAAAATAATTCATGACCTGAATGGAATTTTGACTCAATGTGTCAAAAAGTCTCTGCCATGGTCAAATTTTTCAACTTACAAGAGTGAGAAGTTGTATTGGGAATTTTTAAACCTCAGTTTTAGTCCAAAAATATCTCATATTGGCTTCCACAGCTTTTAATTTTTTCCTCCCTGACTCCAGCCCTTTTAAGGAACAGTCTAATGACTGTGGGCAGGAAGGCGCTATTTCTCCCAGTCTTGCTTGGGCTCCTCCCACCCAGAATACCGTCTGTCACTTTGCCCAGCACAACCTCTGGGCCTCTTCCCCATCCCAGTCCCTCCTAGTCTGCTGCTTCCAGGACATCCTATCTTGTCTGCCTTCTCCAATACCGTTCACAGCCCCGCCTCTAGGCATAGAGCCGTCCCTCCGCCAGATGAGCAAACATCTCAACCCACCTCATTCTCCTGCATGGCAGGCTACCCAGGTCAAGCCACAGACCAACCTGGGAAAGTAAATACTAGTTGTCCTTTGTCATGAGTTTTGCTCAGCCAGGTACACACTTGCCCACTTCTCTCATGAGAATGGTCATTACTAAGGGGCCATGGAAAAGAGCTTTTAAAAAATTGTGTTGAGTAGTTGAACTCACAAATGCAGAAGAATTCTCACATGACCATGCTGTAACTGGTAAGCTCGCTGTCCCCCACAATGCACTGTGTCTCCTGGAGCTCCAGTGATGATCAGTCTTTGTGACAGTGGACCAGTAGTTTCCTGTAAAGTAGGACACTGATTATTTTAAAGGGGAAAAAACTGTTTCTTGTCTGAAGTAATCATTTATAAAACGACATGTTTTAGCCAGGTAGTTATTGCCCTCCCTCCTCCTGTGAAACACTTCTTGTGAGTTATGTTTGTTATAACCAGCTCGAGCTACTCTCCCACGTCCTGAGGAAATTAGAGTGTTCAAGCATCTAACTGCAGTTACCAGACACTGAATAACCTGGCCATTTCTAGGCAAACTGATGTTTGGACTGAAAAAACCAAGCCCCCTTTAAGGATGAGCCCAAGTGAATGGTGACAGTGGCTGCAGGTCCCCCTTTCTGGACACCTAAGGATTCACCATCATTAGTTTTGATAGTTTTCTTTAGTTTTAATTTTTTTAAGTTCACTCTAAGTAAACTTAACATCATAGTTATTATTTGAATGGTTATTCTGGACTGTAACTTTTTTTTCCAGATTAACAGAATGGATAGCTGCTCATTCTCTTGATGCATTTAATTTTTAAAGTCCATGCAATATACCAGTTTGTCACCCTTAACAGGACAATTCAGGCAGAGAGACCAGCCTTTGCCCCTGGGGTCTGTACTCCAGAATTATCTGGTCATAATGTTTGGTTTTGTTTCCTTTTGTTCATTTTTTGTTTTTTAACTCCACAAGTTGAAAACCATGAGTTTATACAAACTCTTTCCTTTTCCCTTCTTAAGATTAAAGAGAATTTTTTTAATTTAGGTCCTCGCTGTGGCAGGAGCGGCTCCTGTGGTAGACAGCAGTCACCTTCCCTAGGCCCGGAGACTGACGCCAAGGCCTGAGTCTGCCTGTAAGGGACTTGAATATTCCTTTGACAAGTTTTTGTGTATTTTTAATGAAAACCCCATAATTGAACCTGGCATGGTGTTTGTGACTCATCCCATAAGCTTGCATACTTTTTTATAATTTTACAATTTGCGTTTGAACACAGGCTTCTCTTGTGTTTCCTGGAGCCGCACAAGGAAACCGAGTCCCGGGGGCCACTCCGCATTGCCTCCTAGTGTCCTGGGAAGCAGCTGCACAATGATTGTTGTGTAGGCAGAAGCCAGGGGAAAATGTTAGGAAAACTGAAATTTATGTTTACACCCACAAGCCTTTGAGAGGGTCCTATATGCCTCAGACTTGGACACTTTTTTTCTTTCTTTCTTTTTTTTTTTTTCTGAGTAGCAACTGTATACTTGATTCTGGGGGTTTGGGAAGGGCAGGGACCAGAAGTAAAATCTGAACTAAGTGGTGTGGACAAGGCCTCTTTGCCCCTGTCTGTTTATGTGTCTGGAAAATGTCTTATCCCAGACCCCTGTCCCCTACTCTGAATCTCTTAAGGAGCGAGCTGTAAGTAGGTATAAATGAGCAAGGCTATCTCAAAGATTTAAATTACCATTTAGATATTTTCTTCTTTATAAATTCAGGAATCAACCTGGTTTGTCGATAGCATAATATGGTTAATAAAACTGTAGTTTGTAGGCCACTAGATGCATCCTTTCAGATGTTTCATTTAAAGACTTCTGACTTTGTTTTAACTAAGAAAAGAAACTCCTCATAACGGAAAAACAAACCCAACAAAAGACTTCCACAAACTCTAGAATAGTGCAGCATCAGTCTAACATCTACCCCGGAGTATGTGTTTCTTGCCTAGAGTGGTTCAACAATTTTTGTGGGAGAAAAAAATGCACTTTTTATTTCTTGGAAATGTGGATTGAGGTGTCAGATTAAATTCCCAGAGGGGATAATTTAAAAAGAAGCATTGGTTCTGGAGACGAGCTCACAGCTCTATGGTCACTGTTCCAGCACTGACTTTACTATGTGACGTTGAATAAATGATTTCACTTCTCTGTGCCTCAGTTTCTCCATATGCAAATTGGAGATAATGATACCAACCATTGCCTACCTCATAGGGATGTTATGGGGACAAATGAGATAATATAGAGAAATACCAATGCTTTGAACTCTGGAAGGAAGGTGCTATATAAATTGATATTGTATTGTTTTTAATGATCCAATTATTATGTTTAGGGCTTAAACAGTAGCAATACTGCTAGTCATGTTAAGAGTAACTTTCAATTTGATTCATATTTACAACTCTCTTCTGGGGCCAGGCCTTGACCATCCATTAATGGTACCTAACGACTGAAATGGTTTGTTTGTTTTTTTCTGTGTTTCTACCGATAGTATTTTTATTCTGAATGTTTCCCAAAGGCTGGAGTTAAACTTCTAATATCTTATCGTTTACATGTAATGAACCTTATTCAAGCTATGTATAAAGTATAATTACATGTAAGTAGCAGGTACATTGTAATTAAGGGCACTTATCAAATTGTCTTTGTTCTTTTTTAATTGCAATAAAGGTCAGTTTTATATAAAAGCTTGTTAAAACTCATTTGGTATTTGGGAAGATCAAGAGTGACTCATTTAGCCCTGGCCAATATGGCTCAGTTGGTTGGAGCATCATCCTGTAAAGGTCGCGGGTTCGATTCCCAGTCAGGGCACATGCTTAGGGTTGCATGTTCACTCCCCAATTGGACACATACAAGAGGCAACCAGCTGATGTTTCTCTCTAACATCGATGTTTCTCTCCCTCTCTCTCCCTCCCCTCCCCTCTCTCTAAAATCAGTAAAATCAGTGCTTGAGTGAGAATAAATAATAACCAAATAAAAATTTTTATTAAAAAAGAGTGACTCATTTATATGCCCTAGTGCATAACCAGGGTTTGGGGATTCTCAGCCACCACCTCGCCACCATGACAGGTAGGAGGATGTGCCCCATGACCACGCCAGGGGATGTGGTAGCTGGACTCCCAAACTCTACAGAAAAGGCACTGAGTTGGAGCCCCGGCTCCATGAGGACTTGAGGAAGCTGCTGGGCTTCTCTGTGCCCCCATGTCCACACAGGAAGCGGGGCACATGGGTTGTCTTGGGACCCCCAGGCAAATGGCTATCTTGGTTTCAAGCACCTACATCGTTTCTCACCGTGTGGGGAGAGCTTTCTGTCCTTGCCCAGAGCTGCTGTTCCCATCTCCACGCTAGGCCTTGCGGCTTAGCCTTGGGGCTAAAGGGTCTGTTCCGAGTCCTGGGTCGCGGACCAGCTTTCCCGGACCAGCTGGGCTACCTGGGAAATTGAAGTTGTGTCACCCATGGGCTCACTCAGTCTTCGCGATGCTAAGACAAGGTGGTACTTAACATGTGTTTCTTAAGGGGTGATGGCGCGGAGGATTCTGAGACCCTACTTAAGGTGGACCAGACATACCCCACCCTTCATGTCACTGTTAGCAAAGAAATGGTTCTCTGGCCCACCTTCTTCCCTCCATGAATATAATCTGCACTAAGATTATTTTCATTGTTTAAATGATTCAGGATCTTCCTGGTTTAAGATCCCCATTCTATTTGGTGCCACCTTTATGATTCTAAAATCTCAAGCCCAGACCACAGATGCTCCAAAGCCAACTGGCCACCAGGCGTCACATCTATTTCCACGGTTTCTCCATCTGCATGTCCGATGTCATCACTCTGGAGTGGAGTGGCATTTCTCCAGCTGGCCCACCGCCCCTTGGGGGCATGTTTGAGCTTTGAAGTGCCCCCCATATCATCCACCAGTTTCCTGCACACAGCAAGCACTAAATAGATGTCTGATTTGATCTGAATTCTCACCGCCGTCACCCGCAGTCCTATGAGCCTGTCCTGGGCCAGTGTTGACAAAGTTGTGTGATTTTATGATCCCCTCTGACCCAAAGCCTCCCTGTAACTGTGAATTTCTCAATCAATGGCAGAGTTACATGGCAGGGATGTCCTCCAAGTTTGACCAGCACGAAGGGCAGTGGAAGGAAGGAAAACACCTGACCTATAGATGAACAGCATCAGCACCCGGCAGGGCTGTCTTCTAAAACAGACCAGCTATTCAAAACAAACCACTGTAAGTGCTCACATCCAAAAGAAAAAAATACGTATAACTGCAACATCAAAGTAGAAAAACATGTTAACAGTAAAACAAAAGAAATCATAGGAAAATCATGTATTCATTCATTCCATAAATATTTACCGAGCACGTACTATGTGCTACATGCTAAAAAGACACACTCCTTCCCCGTTGGTGCTCACTTTCTAATGGCCTCAGTGCTGACCTTGAAGTCCTTGGGGCGTTCAGCATCAGTACCTCAGAACCTCTGCTGGTTGTACTGAATCTCTGGAGATCCACTTTCCAGGAAGGCCTCTATGAACAGGTTACAGTTAAGGTGAGACCAAACAGGGAAGCCGGAGAAAGAGCATTCCAGGCATGGGACGCAACCAACACCAACACCCCATGCCGGGAAACCTAGCCCTCCCCGCTGCAGGAGACACGAACCAATGCAGGACAGCCTGCCGGGCCTCCGGGCTTCTCTTCCTCCGTCATTCTTGCCCTTGTCCATCCCATCTCCATCCTTACTGTTTCTGTGGTACCTCGCATACTGTCACCAGGATTATCCTTCTAAAAAGCAAGCCTATTCTGGTCAGGAGAAAAGGACTGCCTACCCCAGAAAGTAATTATTAAGTACACAGTACTTCCTGGTCACCATTCTAGATTGAGAGGATGCGGTGGTCCACAAAACAGGCAAGAATTACTCTTCCAGTGGCCCTCATGTTCTAGTGGGGGGAGAAAAGAAATGATTACCAAAACAAATTCCAGACTATGATGAATAAAACATATAAGATGGAATAAAGTAAATTAAATGGTGATGTAATAGTGCCTTGGTTTGTTGGGGGACGGGAGGTGGTAAGAAATGACATCTTTTATGTTGGATGGTCGGGGAAGGCCCGAATGACCTGAAGCAGCTGTGTAAAACTTGGGTGTGGGGGTGTTTAGCTTCTTGGAGAGAGAGATTACATAATACCATGATGTGAGCGGGGAGAGGAAGAGGATGTAAACTCTCCAATTATAATAAATTGGAAAACTATGGCGTTTCTATGGAAACATGATTAAGCAGATATGAACCAAATCAATGGCTCCTTGATAAGGGGTTTGCCAAAAGCTCAAGGTTCTTGCCCACTAGCTTAGTTAACATTAATCCCAGCCCCAGTGAGTAAGGGGCCTGTTGTAGTATGACCCTGTTCAACCCTGGATGTCAGACTCCACAGTCACAGACATGGAGACCGGCCCAGGCACTGCATTGTGTGGCCGCACAGTGACGGAGAGCGGCTGGCAGCTGGCAGGAAGACAGAATGCACCACAATCAAACTCCCTCTCCTGATCAGGCCCGCGAAACCCAATTCATATCTCTTAACTGAGGTAAAAATAATTTTTCCAAAAAAAAACATATGTCCTACTCTCTCATCTGTCATTCTCGTTAATTACTGGGAAGCTTTTGAAAACGAGGCGTTTTCAGTTCAGATTTTTGTTGTCCATTACGATTATTGTTGTGGGGTTTTTGAAAACAACCTTTTTTTTTTTCCTAAATGGTTTTCAGTCCTCAGATACTTCTCACTTCTTTCCTTTTCATAACTATTGGATCCAGTGACTTTTAACGGTGTCCATTGTCTTCACTTCCTTATCATCTACGTCTTGTTATAAATATTCATATTCCTTGGCAGTAGTGGGTCCCACAGCAGCCATGTGGACTCTGGGCCCTGCCTTAACATGCTTCTTAAACCACACGTCCCCTCACACTCATGGGTCTCAGGTAAGCTTATGCCCTCTCTGAAATTCAAGCAAAACTCCACCATGCAAAGTGGAAATTCCAAGTCTGCATGGGATTTTCGAGGAGCTCAGGGCTGTCCGAATGTTTGGCTCTTGCTTCTTAAACCACCGACTTTGCTCTCTTCTAGTCCTGCAATGCTTTTCCTCCCTGCCCTACCATGACCCACACCTCGCGTTTCAAATCTCCCTTGCAATCACTCACACAAGCATTTAGGAAGGTAACAGATGCTGCTGACTGTGACAAAGCCAAACATTACGCGTCTCAGTGGAACTACAGGCTCCCACCCCCAACGTGCTTCTCAATGCCCTGTCGCCTCCCAGTGTCCTCACCTGAACACTCTATGAAATTCCATTTTCCACTCCCACTGAGTCCAGGACCTTCCCTGACACACTGTAGGGCTAATTAATGGGCTTCTGAATACAAAAGACCACCTACTCTGGGTCACCCTCTTTGCAGCAAAGAGAAACAGGCAGCGGCTTTGAACTCTCACTTTTTTTCTTTTTTTTTTCCACAAACATGAACTGTATATCTCAGTCAGTCTGCAAAGTACCACATCAAAGTAAGTTATTTAACCAACTTACTGAAACTGTATCTGTTTCCTTTTTTAAAAAATTTATTGTTGATGCTATTACAGATGTCTCATTTCCCCCCCATTTGTCGGCCTCCACCCAGCCCCTGCCCCCACCCCATTCCCTCTGGCCATCACCACACTGTTGTCTGTGTCTATAAGTTATGCACATATGTTCTTTGGCTAATCCCTTCACCTCCTTTCATCTAGTCTCCCTGCCCCTTCCCTTCTGACAGTTGTCAGTCTGTTCCATGTACCCATGCCTCTGTTTCTGTTTTGTTCATCAGTTTATTTTGTTCATTAGATTCCACGTATGAGTGACATCATGTGGTATTTGTTGTTCTCTGACTGGCTCATTTCACTTAGCGTAATAATCTCCAGGTCCATACATGCTGTCACAAAAGGCAATATTGCCTTCTTTTTCACAGCTGTGTAGTATTCCATTCTGTAAATATACCACAGCTTTTTTACTCACTTATCTACTGATGGGCAGTTGGGATATTTATAGTCCAAATCTTGGCTATTGCAAATAATGCTGCTATGAATATAGGAGGGCATATATTCTTTTGACTCAGTGTTGTGGGATTCTTAGGATATATTCCCAGAAGTGATATCACTGGATCATATGGCAGTTCCATTTTTAATTTTTTGAGGAAACTCCATACTGCTTTCCACAGTGGCTGCACCAGTCTGCATTCCCTCCAATAGTGCACAAGCTTTCTCCCTTCTCCACATCCTCATCAGCATTTGTTGTATGTTGATTTATTGATGGTAGCTGTTCTGGCAGGTGTGAGGTGGTATCTCACTGTGGTTTCAATTTGCATCTCTCTGATGATTACTGATGTCGAGCATACTGCATCTTAAGAAAAAAAATCCAGCCCTGTGGCCCTGGTAGTAAATGTCCGTTTAAGTTAGAGCAGGTACAGGCTCTCCTCTGTGTCTCCTTTCTTTCTAGGCACATGGCGCCTCCATTCCCCCTGCTAGTATCATGTGGCCCAGGGAATGCTGGGGGTCCAACCGATCTCTCGTTCATTCATCAGATCATACTTCCTTGCTCTTGAACCGAGTCAGCTTTTGGGAAACTAAATGCCATTAGGTGTGCCTCGGCTGATGAGGGAAGAGTTCCACCATGACCTGCTTAGCCCAGAGTCTGGACTACCCCACCCTCCCCCCACAAAATCTGTCAGACCTCACAAACAGAACATTGGACCTAAAAGGAATCTTTGTGTTCACCTAATTCATTGGCCTCCCTTTGCAGGTGAATGCATGGAGGCCTGGGAGGGCAAAGTATTTCCTCCAAGGTTGCATTTAGTAAGTCAGCAGGATACATAGCCGCTGGTTCCAGAAAAGATGGCAGGGAGGGGCCATTAGGGAGGCAGTGTGGGAAATGGAGTGTCTGAAGACTTGTTTTGGTGTCAAACACCAAAAACGAAACCTCAGTAACCTCAGTTACCCACCATTCAGCCTTTTTAATGTCAAGAGAGCTCTGTCTACCTCCTCCTACTCACCTGAAAAAGTGGGGCAAGGGATTACACAAAATAACATACAGGAAAATGCCCCTCTTCTTAGTCTCCCCAACACCTTTATTTCTCTTTGTTCCTTTTGTCAGGCACCCTGTCCCTTTTCACTGAGGAACAAAAAAGATGCCCATTCATCATGATCATAACTCTTTTACTGTCTTCCTGCCCCTCCCCCTGCCCAGGTCTCACCCAAGTGCTCGCACACACACATGCACACATGCACACACGTGCTTGCATATCCACACTCACACATGCGTGCATATCTGCACACATACATACTTGTATGCATGCATGTATAGACATATTTGCACACCCTACATATGCACACATACATGTGTGCGCACACATTCATAGATACACATGTGCACACAAAGCACACACACTCAACATTGACTCCATCCCTATGGGTGTGGCCCACACTGTGCTCACCAACACTGCCATGGACCCCACGAGAGGTACTCTGTTCACTACGAGGCTTGGCGTGGGTTCCCTGCAACCACCTGCCACGTCGCACCTTCCTTGCGGCTGCCTGCAGGCCCGAGGAGGGGTGCGATTCCAGACACCACATCAGAGACACTTCCTGTCTGGCTTTAATTAATTTCTTTGTTTCACTTGAAAAGACATATTTAGTTGTCTAAACCACACTGTGCTTTGGCTGCGATACAAGACTAAATTCAGCTGCAGAATGTGGTTAACTTCCAATTTAGCAAAAAAGGGGTGAGAAGCAAGCCTCTTCTCCAAGGGATCTGGGCAGGGGTGTTTGGCGATGATATCTATGTACAATGGAATATTATTCACCCTTAAAAGGGAGAAAGGTTCTTACACATGTTACAACATGAATAAACCTTGAAGACATTTTGCAGAGTGAAATAAGGCAGACAAAAAAGGACAAATCCTGTATGATTCTATTTACATGAGGGACCTAGAATAGTCAGATTCCTGGAGACAGAAAGTAGGATGGTACTTGCCAGAGGCCGGAGGGCAGGGAGGAAGGGGGCGTCAGTGTTCCATGGGGACAAACTTTCTGTTTGGAAAAATGAAAATGTGCTGGATGGTGGGGCTGGTTGCACAACTCATGAATGTATTTAATGACCCTGAACTGTCCACTTAAACATGGTTAAAATGGTCAACTTTATGTTATGTATATTTTACCACCATAAAAACAATCTCAAAGTCTTGATGCCTGGGTCTAATCTCTATTGGTTTTGATTGAGTTGGTTTGGGGTGTGGTTTGGACACTGAGATTTTTTTTAACTCCCCAGGTGATCTATCGTGCTGTCAAATGTTGTCCTGTGAGAACCACTGAAACCAGGGATCTACAGTGACCAATGGAACCCCAACCAAGAAGAGGTCTCACTCAAACAGTGGGCAATTGCCCTTCTGCACCCCAGCATGATGAAGTCAGGAGGAAGCCACCCCATTCCCAGCTCTTCCTGCTGGATGAAAGAGAAAAGGGGGAGCTTGTTCCCACCCATCGGTCTTGTCTGAGGGTTCCTGGAAGAACTGCTTCCTGCCTTTCCTGACTCAGCACTGATAGGAAGGGTAACAGGCTGGGGATAGAAGGATGGACACAATGACATGTTGGTTTTGCTATTTTTAAAAAGTAGAATTTTTAGAAGACTCACACAAAGGGTTTTTTTTAATAGAAAGAATCTGAAATCTCTAATCCTTGGAATTGACCACTCTTGATGCCACAAATATACCACCGTTGGACTTGGCTGAGCATTTGAAAGCTTAGTGCATAGACATAGTTTTTCTCATTATTTTACTCTTTTTAGGGCAGTTAAATACAAAATAAATACAGAAATAATAATCACAAATTCATTAATGATATTGGCTGTGGTTTACTAGTCTAGACGAACACAGTCTGTTTCCTGGAAATCTGTCTAAGCCTTCTGTCTTTTTTGTTGTTGTTGTTTAACTGTTTGAGTAAAACACATGCGCGCGCGCACGCACTATCACTGCTCCTGTGGGACACCGGAGGGATCAGGGTCCATGGCTCCCCTTGGTGGGCCAAGGTTCCCCCATACAACACGCCATGATGAGCCTGGTCAGAAAGGAGGCTTTCTGGATGAAGACAGAAGGTGCCGGCATGACATGGCAGGCTCGCCAGGCGCTTCAGATCTCTGCCCAGACAAACAACCTCTGTCTGTCAAGTTCCTTGAACTTTGAGTAATTGGCTGGGATGCCCAACCAAGACCTCAGCCGAGTCCTGAGCAGAACTGCTTTTCTCCCAAGAGCATGAGGAATCAATGATGAGGAACCTGCCAAATTTCTGTCACTTGGAGTGCCTCCAAACTTAGGATCCTACTCAGGGAACCAAAGTCCACGAGGCCCATGGGTAGGAGCAAACAGGACTCTTTTTCCACTTTCAAAATTGTACTCCAAGGATGGGGGCAGTGCTGGGAGGAAATAATGGAGGTTGGAGGCTGAATTTGCCAGGTCGGCAAAAGCAGGCAGCTAGTGGAGAAAAGCGCTGAAAAATGACATCCCCAGGATTTATTTGTTTTATAACTGGAAGTTTGTACCTTTTGACCCCCTTCACCCATTTTGCCCGTTTTAAGGGTATTCAAATCTGTACCTTTATAGTGTAACCCAAACATAAACTGATCTCCTGTGGTCTCATCTCTATATCCAAAGAGGACAGGTCCAGCTGCTAAAAGCAATGTAGGATTTGAATCTTCATTTTCATCCCCTTCAAGGTTCTAGTTAGAAGGCCCCAGCACCTCATCTTCCCCACCCACAGAGCCTCTCATCCCTGAGCTTCTCACCCCTGAGCTTCTCACCACGCAGAGCCCCTCCCAGGCCAAGTCCAAATATCCGCAGCACAGCCCATTAGGTTTCCTGTCCCCGCCCACCTCTGCCCTTTTGTCTGCATGGGACGGCTCATCGCTGCTGCTCTGGGCATCGACTCCATTTCTCGCCCTTCCAACCCCACTCTATTTCCCCAGCCTGTCCTCTTCCACTCTCCCAATTTTGCCTCTTCAACTCTGCGGCAACCCAGCTGGATTCCCATTCAGTAGGTGAAGGGATGGGTCGGGGCCTGGGAGTGTTGGAGCTAGAAATGGTCACCCACAAACATCTGGGCCACCACACTGGCAAGACAGAAATCTCCTACTTCCCCCAATTGCAGACCACCCATCCAGGCCTCTTGAACCCTAGCCTCTCTCTGCATTTATCTGCCCTCTCAGGGGCCATCTACCAGTAAGGAGCTTCTGAGCACCACCCCTAGACAAGCGGCAAGGGTGGAGTAGCTGTAAATGCCAGGAGCTGAAGCAGCTCAGGCCCCACTCCCCCACCCTCCTCCCTACTGTGTTTGACCCTAAGAATTACAGCTCGTTCTTGCATAGGATGCATGCAACTCACACCCAGCCTAAGGTGGACAGAGCTTCTGGGGGAGCAGGAGAGGTACGGGGTGTGGAAGCGGGAGGTAGGGTTCTTTTCATTAACGTACCCACAGAACCCCTTCGGGTGGCAATCCTCAGAAGGTACTTATCAAGAAGGCTCTAGAATCGGAGCTCAACAGAACTGGGGCCAAATATCACAACCTCATGTCCTGAAATCTGTTGTTTCCTAACAAATGTGTGTGTCTTCACCAAAGTGACATGACTACTCTTCTTTATTGCAATAAGGAACATTAAAAACTGAGCCCCCTTGATGTGCACATTCTCTCTAAAACTGAAATTTGGGTTACCTCACAAGTCAGGGCTTGCAAAGACATGCATATGGCATGAAATTCATTAATTTTCTTCTCCCCACAAATATTAACTATGCTGATATGACCTAGTGACTTTAGGATCGTTTGTAGAAACCAGTGCATTGCTTAGAATTGCATGGAAAGGCCTTTTTGTCTCCCGTTCATTAAGGCACACACGTCTGCACCTTTAGCACCCACACCCATTCTTTCATGTCCTCCTTCACAATCCCACGTAATCCCTCCACCGTGCCCTCACCACCAGGTTCTCTACTCATTCCTCCCCAGTCCACGTTTTCCATCCTGAATTCTCTGACAACCTTCCCAGCTTACCCCTTCTCTTACCTCTGCTGACACCGTCAGGGACAACAGCTCCTCCGTGCTCGCTAAGTGATTCAGAATCTACAGCGATCCCGTGAGGTGTGTGCCACCGTGATCTCCTTTTTCTTTTTTATTGTGGCAAAATAAACATAATGTAAAATTTACACTTTTGATCATTTTATTTTTTTACAGTTTACTTCCAATTTTATTTCGTATTGCTTTCAGGTGTACAGCATAGTGGTTAGGCAATTACATACTTTACAGAGTGTCCCCCTCAATATTTCTAGTACACAACTGGTCCCATACATACTTATTGCAATATTATTCACAACATTCCCCATGCTGTACCTTATATCCCACGATTATTCTGGAACTGCCAATCTGTATCCCTTCACCTCTTTCACCCATTTTTATCATTTTCAATTACACAATTCAGGGGTACTTAGTACATTTGCAATATTGTGCAACCATCACCATTATCTACTTTCAGAACAGTTTTATTATCTCCAAAAGAAACAATGGACCCCTTAAGCATTTGTAGTTGAAGGTTAATATAATCAAAATCCTGCCATCACACTAGGAAGAGAATACTACACATGGCCACTTATTTACGTATAAGAGAACCTGGTTAACATACATTGGAAAAGCATTCACTGTTTAGGTTGTGACTATGATTGCTGATTTAAAAAAAAAGATCTAAAATGCTTTGGGGGGGATCTAATTTGAAAGAAACAAATGGATTACATTTTCCTAATTTAGCAGTCAGTTAACCGCGACTCATCCTCCTCCCTGGCCTCATGTGACCAGGATAGTAAATACAATATTGACAAGAAAATCTAGCCCTGCAGTGGGCAGATGCCAGCCCTCCTCAGAGGGAAGCTGCAATGAAAAAGCGCTCGTTTCCTGTTCTCTTTCCATAACCAAATTGTAGGCCTGTGCCAGGGCTTATTATAGTGCCCTGCGTGGAAAGGGTTGACGGCTCCCTTCCAACTTATGAGCTGCAAATATCGTGGTGAACACGTGTGCCTTCCACTTTCTGCTTTCAGAGCGACCTGAGTCTAAGGGAGTAGAGATCAATAGGCGATCTGCCCAAGCTCTGGACAATCTCCTTCTCCTTCAAGGTTCTCGTCAGCAGCAATGACTTTGAGAAGATGAGGCAGGTTCATATCTCAGCTCTGCTTCTCACTGTCTGCGTGACTTTGGGGAACTTACTGCCAGTTTCCTGATCTGATTTCCCCATCTAGAATAAAGATAAAAATACATATCTCTCTTAACAGTTGTTGAATCTAAATGGTCATACAGTAGTCCCCCCTGACCCATGGGGGACATGTTCCAAGGCCTCCAGCGGATGCCTGAAACCGCAGGTAGCACCAAACCTTGTAGACACTATGTTTTCTTCTTTTACATCCGTACTTATAATAAAGTTCAATTTATAAATTAGGCACAGTAAGGGGTTAACAACAATAACTAATAATAAAATAGAACAATTATAACAATACACTGTAATTAAGTTATGTAAATGTGGTCACGTGTTTCAAGGGGCCCCTTGCTGAAATTTTCGCAAAAGCTCAGTGCTTTCTGGGAAACACATTGCCATCAATCAGAACAAGAACATGCTTTCTGTTCATGTCTTTCACCCATAGTTTTAATGCCTTCTCCATCTTAACTGAGTGAGCACTTATCACATGCTTTGGCCAAAACTTTTGCAGTTTGAGGTATGATAGCAAAACCAGCATAAATTTCTTTTTTGTTCTCCACAATTTCACAGATGTTTTGTTTTTATCATAGACATTGGCCACCTCATTTTATATTTTTCATTCCTTATTAAGTGAAGAACTTTTACCTTTCTGCACAAAGGAAGCACTTTACAACTTCTCTCTGGAAAGTCCAAATTGCCAGTGTCACTACTCTTGTGCGTGGGGGCTGTTAGGACCTGTACACAAGCCCCATGATGTTGAGACAGCTATCTGATCACTGAGATGGCTATTCAAAGACTATCTGCTGGGAAAATACTGAAGAGATAGTAACTACTTCAGCACTGTCATTCATTGGTGTGAGTTGTGACTGACATAACAGTCATAACAAAGGCATCCCCACCTGGGCAAGGGACAGAAATACAGAAACCACCCCGCTCCATGGAGGGTGACAAACAAGAGTTTTTGTTTACTCCAGGAAAAAATTTGGATCCAATGACTCCAAGGGCAGTTGCTGTGGTGGCCCTTGAGCAGTGACTGGTAAGGCTACACATACCAGGAAAGCGTCCCTCTTGAGCTTGGGCCCCTCCAGCCATGCTGGTGTGGCGGCAGGCTCTACGCACTCCTGGTCTAATGAGAGAAGGCTGCGAGAAAACTGTGTGTATTGGTGTCTGTTCGTGTAAGATGGGCTCATGGTCACAGTCAGGTGTCTATTTGGGTCCCAGCATTCTGAACCAAGTCCATGGTCTGAAAGAGCTCTCTTAACGGGGTTTCTTCTAAATATGACCGATCTTAGGAGTTGAGCATTTAGTACTCTCTAAGAGTGAGGACTACTCCATGGGTATATATCCCATCCAGGTAAGGTTGAGGAAGGAGGGCTTGATTTGGGGAAAAGTGATTCCAGGGCAAGGACGAATGAATGGATTGATTAGAAGTCATAGTGCTCAAGGGAAACAGCGTGTATATTCAAGATGCCCCGAAATGCCTGGTATCAAGACTGTTTACAAAATATTGTAAATCCTCAAGAGGTATAAACATGAGTAAAAAGAAAAACTGAAATATTAAAACAGAAAGAAGCTTAACAATAACAAATCACCAAACTCACTGGCTTGCATTTTTTTAGGGTTTTGGGTAATGAGCGGACACATTTAGAATCAGACAATTGAAAGAAGAGAAAAAAGTTTCAGATGATGATAAAATTACTGTACATACAAAAATTCAAAAGAAGGACACACGCACACACAAAGCCCCACGTCCTTTAGGACTATCCGAGCGTCTGCTGTTTCGAACGTCTTTGAGACCAGCACCTCAGCAGAGCAGAGAGGCCCAGAGCTGGCGGGGCTCGACACCAGCTCATCACCAGGAACAGGCTGATATTCAGAGAGGAGCGGAGCAGAAGTCTTTGTTAATCACTGCAAAGAATCTGCTGTATTCAAATGAAATAACAGCGGAGTGGAAGGGTGCCAGGGCAATACCCGTTTTCCAAGTAGGAATAAAGGGAAAGCTAGGAAATTACAGAGCCTTCATCTCGATGTCTGTAATTTGCAAAAGAATAGAAACAACCGCAGGGTAAGTTTGCCAAGTGCATTTACAAATGAGTGTCGCTCCCTTTAATCAACTTGGAGATAACCAACAAAGCTAGATAAAGAATTGGGGTTTATGAATCTTTTTATTTTTTTGTCTTTTTGATGGGACTATGACACTATTAATAATTACATATGACTTATTTTACTTTCACATCCAGATTATTTTTACATAGTGGCTACTTCTAATGTGCCATGAGAGAAGAGAGTAAAATAAAAAGTAAAGCAGAGAAAAACAAAGCAATCTGTGCCACACTGCCCGATACAGGAGCCAGGAGCCACACATGGCTATTGAAATGAAATAAAATTAAAAATTGAACTCTTCAGCCACACTAACCCCCTTTCGCATGCTCCATAGCACCTGAGTCTCTTGGCTACCACCTTGGGCAGTGAGGATAGGGAACATTTCCATCATTACAGAAAGTTTTATTGAACAGAACTACAAAAACAAAACAAACAAAAACCCTCTCTTTAAAAAGCTGCCTTTTCCCGGGGCAGATAAAGTGCTTCCCAAACACGGTAAAGCTAAAGGAGTTCATCATCGCCAAGTCATTATTATATGAAATGTTAAAGGGACTTATTTAAGGAAAAGAAGATCAAAACTATGAACATTAAAATGGCAATAAAGTCACAATTATCAACAACTGAATATGAAAAACAAACTAAGCAAACAAGCAGAACAGAGACAGAGTCATAGATGTGGAGGTCGTTTGGAAGGTTATCAGTTGGGAGGGAGAAGAGAGAGAATGGGGGTTAAGAAACATAAGTGGTAGGTACATCATAGGCAGGGGGCAAGAACAGTATAGGAAATGGAGAAGCCAAAGAACTTATATGCATGACCCGTGGACATGACCTAAGTGGGGTTGTTGCTGGAGGGAATGGGGGGGGGCACCAGATGGAGGGGAGCAAAGAGGAAAAAATTGGGACAACTGTGATAGTGTAATCAATAAAACATATTTAAAAAATAAAAATAAATTAAAAACTGACTTGTCCCAGGATCGTGAGGCAACAAACACCAGTTTTCAGACTCTCCCTTTCTGCATTCACTGCCACTCATATTGCTCCTCTGCATCCTTTCAGGAACTCAGTTACAACTAGCCTCTCCCTTCTTGGGAACCTACTCTCAGGAAAGAAGTGATTGAACTCATTTATACTCGGGTGTACATGACTATCTTGTAACCTCATCATTTCCTCAAAAACATTTGCATTCCAACAAGCCTGAGCCTAAAGCTGAAGGAATACATTTTTAATTGTGATACTTTAGAAATCAGCACCACGGATTGAGGTGGGCTTTTTTCCAGGAAGGGGTATTTCAGTTTCTAATGCTTTTGACATATGAACAATCCTTTCTGAATGGAGACTACTAGCCCCTAATCTATCTGCCTTGTGATTCAGGTTTTCTCATGTGAGTTTTCTTGAAGTAAGCAACAACCTAGAGCTGCATGTGTTCTAACTCAGCAAAAATCAAACAAGTTACATAGCAAAAGGTCCCTATGTATTTATAACCAGACGCCACAAATAGAGTGAGCTGCATTAGGACATTTAACTCCTAGCTTTCCTTCCTGGAATAAATGAGTTCATCATTTAGCTTGCTTCAGCCAGAAAGATTGCCCCGTGCGTTGCAGAGGACATATAGAAGTTCTTTGACAGAAAAGACAGCGCTGGCCAGGACTCGGTTGTTTACCAACAAACAATGTGCCTCCCACCTGAGCGAACAGGCCCCTGGTGCGTGATAATCACCTCCGCTGCAAGAGTACAGGGTCGGGCTGGTATGAACATAATTTGCCACAGCGTGTCCCTGCCATCATTTGGAATCAGAGGGAGCTGTCTCTGATGACAGGTCACAAACATCCACCAGGAGGGCTCCTTGATGCCTGCCTGGCGAGGCTGAGCGCTGGGGGCTCTGCCACCCAGGCGCTTGCTTTGTTAAGAAACAAAAGCCTCACTTCCAGCCTTGGCGCCCAAATCTGGCTCTCAGTGTACAGTCCCTGACAGCTCCGGGCCCGGCCTGGGGCGGGTGGGCGGGGGGTGGGGGGGGGTGGGGGGGGTGGGCTTCACTCCCCAGTCACTTGCCTGCGTCTGCAGCCACCACGAAAACCAGGACGTGGAGTGCTTGGAGTGGGAGAGCAGCCCGGGAGAAGAGGGAAATTGTGAGAGGTGGGCTGTGCCTCTCCGAGCCTTCAGCTCATCCTGTGAGTTTATTTGCTCAACTCCAGCAAGAGATTTCCTTGGCAAGTTCCTTCTGACTTTCTTCATACAGTCTCTGTGATTATAAGGCAATAAAGCAAAAGAGAAGGTGTCCCCATCACTGACGGGGGCTGATAGATAACCCTTTAAGTCCTCTGGCCCCTACCAGGTGCTCTGAAGTGACACAGAAGAGACAGCAGCTGAATGAGTTGGTGGCTGATGTGTTAGAGATGTTGATTGCTTTCTGCAAACCTTTAAGCAAAAGGTCATAGCCACCACCATTAAAGAGGGCATGCTACACACGGATTGTGCGCGCTGGCTCTTGTGTACTGAACCATGTAAGGAAAGAGAACTTGTCCCAGCCTCGAATAGAGGATAGATTAACATAGCAAAGGAAGTTCCCTGAGCATGATCTGAAAAATGAATTTGGAAGATCTGGAAAATAGAACAGATTCACGTTGGTCTATGAGAATGAAAAGTATGAAGCTCTAGGGGGAAATGAAATGATTCTGAGTTTGTAGTTTCTGGGTTGGAGGCAGTAGAGAACAGAGGTCAAAGGGCAGCACAGCACTCTGCCCCCTGAGTGCTTCCACTGGTTCTGCATGTGTTGGCTGTGTGATTTTTGGACAAGCCGTCGCATGTTCTCATCAATAAACTTGAGATAACACATCCAGACATGCTGTGAAGACTTCATGGGATGATTTATGCAACGTGGCTGGTACTAGAAAGCACATAATAAGCAAATGTGGTTACTTGGTGCCAACATATGGTGGAGAATTTTCCAGAATTTATGGAATGATGACAAGTACTTTCTTGTCATGAAGAGAAAGCACCTAGGACCGTACACCTGGCTCATGGGAACACCCAGAGAGCATTGGTGACACTGCTGCTGAAATCAGAGAAGACCTAGCTCTGCCAGTTACCATTTGTGTTTCTTCATCTCTTTCTGCCTAGTCTCCTCATCCATAAAGTGCATAAAGGGCGGCACCTGCCCCTAGGACTCTTGAGAGGGTCGAGTGAGATGACTCATGTAAACAGTGTGGCACCTGGCAACTATCCATGTGTGGTAGCTATTATTATTAATCCTTTCAGCAGCTGATGGATGACGACCCTAAAAACTGTGGCTTAGTGGTAGGCATTTTTTTTTTTTTTTTTGCCATACAACGTAAGGAGCAGAGCAGAATGTAATTTAGGAATATGCCTAAATTACTCATTAGAACATGCCCCTCTTCCTGTTAGATCTGGGTCCTCTCCTCCTCACTGGGTCCTCAGGCTCTTTGAGTGCCCCAGCTGCCCAGTACTCTGCATTCTGACATCAACCAGACCTGTCTTCTATGTAGTACTTCTATTTTAAAATTTTTATTTTTAGATTACTGTAGATTTGCGAGCGGTTTTAAGAAATAACACAGAGAATTCCTACATATATCCTCACCCAGTTTTCCCCAGTGGTAACCTCTAATACAATAATAGTACAGTATCACAATCAGGATACTGACATTGATACAATCCATTTTATTCAGATTCTGCCAGTTCCGTGTGTGTGTGTGTGTGTGTGTGTTTAGTTCTATGCAATTCTATCTTACATGTTGATTTATGTGATCACCATCACAGTCCAGATACAGAACAGTGTGTCACAAGGGTCCTTTGCCTGTCACTCTTGTTACCCCAGACCTTCCCTGATCCCACCTACCCATGATTTTACCACAAAACTTTTCTCTTCTGAGTTCAAAGACCTGCTAAGAGCATGCTTAGCTCATCACAAATGAATTCCGGTTAGATACTGGTGGATGATAACTGTTGAGGGTCAAACCCCCAAGATAACTACATTTTAGAAAAACCTTTAATGGTTTTACTCTGGGGAGTGAGCGGTATGTGACTATCTAGGAGCAAATAGAAGGAAAATGGGCTCAGAGTTATCACTCAATTTTAAATATGCATGAGAAAAGTTGGGGGGTGAGGTGGGGAAAACGGGGGTCTCTTACAGGACCAAAAGTGTGCCTATCTGACCCTCCTAAGTAGAAGTTAACACACATACATGCACACAAATACACACTGTCTTGGTCTGTTTGGGCTTCTACAACAAAGTTCCATAACTGGGTGGCTTATAAACAACAATCATCCGTTTCTCACAGTTCTGGAAGCTGGGGGGTCCAAGATCAAGGCACCTGCTAAGTCAGTGCCTGTTGAGGGGTCACTTCCCCATAGACAGCATACTGCTCATTGTCCTTACATGGTGGAAGGGATGAGGGAGCTCTCTCCGTCTCTGTCATAAGGGCACTGATACTATTCCTGGGGACTCCGCCCTCATGACCTAATGACCTCCCAAAGGGCCCACCTCTTAATACCATCACCTTGTGAGTTAGGTTTCAACATATGAATTTGGGGGGTGGGGACAGAAACATGCAGCTCATAGCACATACCTTTAAGCCTTTTAAAAGCATATCCCTTTCACCATCCCCCTACGCTTATGATCCATTAGAGTAAATGTAAATTTCTTCGTCTCCTTTGTGGTTCAAATTAGATGTGAGAGCGAACACCCTTGTAAAATGAGAGATGCTGTAAGGCCCAAATACAGGCCATCAGGGATGATTTTAGGAGATAAAGTATCATGTATTTCAGCATAAATGTATAAGAGCTAAAGAACACTGAGGCAGAATACACTTAGGCTAAATAGAAGAAAACCTTTGATGGGTGGGTTATAACATATAACATAATAAATGACCAAAGACCCAAGACTCCCCTTATGTTTTCTTGCTGTTCAACCTTCTTGTACCTTCCTCTTTTTTCTCCTTCCTTTTCTGTTCTTCTTTATTTGTCTTCTCTTCCCTCCTCTTAACTTCCGGAAAAGAGTAAGAGACAACCGTACTTGCAGCAAGTTTTGTTTGAAATTTCAGTCCAGGCCAAGGGTCTGGGGAGTCAGCCTCATGTGTCACATGGAAAGAGGAAGCAAGACATCAGGTGGCACGTGTGGTGGTGGCTAGGTGAACAGATGGGACCACTGGAGGCCTGGGGACCCTGGGCTTCAGATGCAACAGGTGCTGGGACAAGCTTTGGCCTTCGTGTCTACTAAGATGAGAGGAAACAATTGCCAGTGAACTCTGCATCCGTAGGGAAAAGACCCCAAGACATCAGGCTGCCTGTCTGCCCTCCCTCATGGGAGGCTCTGGGCCACACAGACAGTCTTTACATCTGCGGTGGTTTAGGGGAAAGCCTCTACCCTATGAGTCTGGTGAGCACGGAAGAATTTTTTCACTCCTTACTAAATTCTGTCTCTCCTTTTTTCTTTCCATATTAACAGGCATAAAAATAATGAGGAGGAAATTTACAACTAGCTTTTAAGAAATCCCAGGAACATTTATATCAGCATGTGCCAATGTCTCATTATATTTTATGGCTTTCCAGACTCTTCTAATAAGTTGTTGGGGTTAATTCAGGTACTTCCCCCACTGGAATAGCTTAAAAATAAAATAAACATGGGAATGAAAATGGTATAGATAAAAATAGTACTGGAGGCACAGGGCACGGATGAAGAGCTTTGAACATCTTGTCGCCCTCCAACCTGAAAACAGCCTATACCTAGAAGCCTGATGTTGGTGATAAATGAGAATTGCTAAATACAAGCGAATAATTAAAAAAACATTAGTCTTTTAAAATTAGGTAGGTAGATGAGAAAACATAGTTATGGTAGTTAGGATTTGGGATTTGCTGCGAAGTTCAAGAATATGACTTCTGTTTCCTTATTTAGTCAGGTTCACCTAAAAAGTGGATCTGGAAAGTAGAAAATGGCCTTTAAAAGTCTGAGCCAGCACTGTCCAATATCATAGCCATGAGCTACGCGTGGCTATTTAAACTCAATTAAAATTAAACACAATAAACAATTTAGTTCCCCATTTGCGGTAACCACACTGCAAGTGCTCCGTCAGCTCCATGCGGCCGGTGGCTGCACGGGTACCAACCACATCCATGGGCATAGAACGCTTGAACGGGTGAACCGGTCGTATGCTCACGTTTGTATTAATGTTAAATACATTGGAAGGTTAGGTTTAGTATTTTGAAAAAATGTTGCTAATTAGAGATATTATTGTGATGACTTTGAAACATTTCTATTAGGATGAAAGGATTAATCCAGAGTTATTAACTAAAATACACATAGGAAGGCATGTGATCAGTAACTAAAATAAATGAGAATCAAATCTGAAAACTGAATTTTAAGAGTTCATCCCAATGATAGCACATCCTCTACTATAAGGAAGTTACTACCTTAGAAAAGCACATAAAAAAAGAATGGTGATTAAAATGAAGTCTTAAAATGAAGTCTTGGTGCAAAAAAAAATGAAGGAAACAAGAATTGAAGGAAAGTGATAAGGGATGAAGCCTAGTGGAGGTTATCAGTACAAATTCTAAGAAAACAGGGGTAAGAACTTATAAAATCAGCGAAGAAAGGAAAGGAAAGACCCGTAGGTAAATCTAAAGCTTTGGGAAAGAAAGTTAACGACAAACAACAAAGCTAGGGAAGTACTTGCAAAAAATAGGAAAATAGGATTTTTAAGGTCTAGAATTCACACAGGTGGAGAGGAAAACTCAAAATCTCATAGGCATGTGGGAAAGGGATAAGAATTCACACAAAGGGAGATAAAACATGAACACATGGGGAAAGACTTTTCTTCATTAATGATCAGAAAGGGAAAGATGGAAAGAATGAGATATGATCAAAGCAAAGGAGAGAACAGGAGACCAGCGACTTTCCCAGGGTTGTCAGAATGTAAATCAAGGTAACTATTTCCGAAAGCCCTCCGGTAAAATGTACAGAGAAAATGTGTACACCCTTTGACCACTGATTCCACTTCTGATGCTAAGCAAGGAATCCAAAATCTGTGCCAAGGTTGACAGCCCCCGACTCCACAAGCAGAACATGGGGAAATCATGCCCTCATGGCTTGACAGAATTTTCTCCAGTAAAAATTAGGCTGTGAAAAGTTTTTACTCTTTCCTTTAAAAGAAACTGGGCGGCATTTGAATACATTCCTTTTCAGAGTCAAAAAAATACGAAAAGTAGGAGCTCTCTTTTGCCCCTTCCTCAATCCCGTACACCCACACCCACCCCCGGAGGTTGGTAGGTGTTTTTCAGACACTTTGCCATCTGTCCATCCGTCTTCCTATTGGAAATCACGCTATGAGGAAATATAAAATATATTTGGCGGGGTTTGGTTTCGAACACAATGAAAAGTGAAATCATGTTTAAGTATTACTTTATCACTTGCCTTTTCACTTACAAATGTGAGCCCTTTCCAGTGAGACCACAGTGAGGTCCCGTGCTCTTCTGAGGAGCAGTGTAGTGGGCCACATTGTCAAGGGCATTTTTTAAAGCCATTCTCCCATTGATGACTATTTACACTGTTTTGCATATTTTGCTGTTAACACCAGTGCTGCATCAGATGCCCTGTCCCTGTTCCTTCGAGCTCATGTTTCTCTAGGATGGAGAGCTAAAAGTGGCAATGCTGGCAGCATGTTGGAGTTAGAATTGACACTGCAACAGAATACACGAGCACCTGTTTCTCCACAATCTCAGCAACGCTGAATGTTATCAAAGCTTTAATATGCCTGCCATCCTGATAGGTGAATGTTATATTGAAGTGTTTTAATAATACTGAATTGGTTGTATTCTGCTGTACATTAATCCTTGATTTTGTGATGAAAATATCTTCTAATCATCTTTCTAAAAACATATTTTATTTATTTTTAGAGAGAAGTGAAGGGAAGGAGAAAGAGAGGGAGAGAAACATCGATGTGTGGTTGCCTCTTATATGCCCCACACTGGGGACCTGGCCCGCAGCCCAGGCCTGTGCCCTGACCGGGAACTGAACCAGTGATCCTTTGGTTTGCAGCCCAACACTCAATCCACTGAGCCACACCAGCCAGGGCTAAGCATCTTTCACCTATTTTTAAATTTTTTAGTGGTAACTTGGTCATAAAGTTTAAAGGTCTTTTTTGGTCCAATTTATCAGCCTCTGATTTCACATGCTGTTTAAAATGGCTGTCATTCCCCAGAAATGATCAAAATATTCATGTACTTTTGCTTGTAGCATTTTTATGATTTACTCTTTTCTACTAGTCTAGTTCAAAATCCATCTACAAGATATATTGCCATGTGTGAAAGAAAAGCTTACATTTTAAAACCAGGTGGAAAAATCATATGTAACAAAAAATGACACATGAGAAAAATTTTAAAATATGCCAAAACAATAAGAGTGGTTGTTTTGGGTAGAGAGATTAGATATGATTTTTTTAATTGCATGTTTCAGATTTTAGATATTATTGGCTCTATTTATAACAACTTTTATGTTCTTTTTCTGCCCAGTTCAGAATCCATCCTTCTCCCCTTTACCCAGGTGGTTTGAAGGTAGCCAACCACAGCACCCCATGCTCTGTGACCTATGTGGGCTCATGATGCAGACTGGGCCTGCCAGAGTCCTTCCCTGGGATTTCCTGAACTGCTACAAGAGGCAAAGGACAAACCTGCCCCTGGTCACAAGCCTGGCAGGTACGTGGCCAGAGGCGCTTATAGCCTGGCTCTAGCTGACCTGAAAATGAAATAAGTCACACACACAAACCTAAGTCTCTGGGAAGTATTTTAAAGACATGTGTTGAAACTGCAGTGTGTTGTTAAAGAGGGTTGAAGTTAATTGCTCGTGGAAGAAACATCTATCTGGGTGGGGGTTTATGCTTGACTTAGGCAGCCTTTCAGCCTGACAGTTGTAAGAGGTGAGTGATTCTCTTAAACCTTAATCTATTTTTCACGCAACAGGATGACAGTCATTGTCTGAAGTCATTTTTAAGTTTTCCAGAGGTGTGGAAAAGCTAACCTTACTGTAACCTTTATAACCTGTTTAAAGGCAAAATTTTACTTGTAGTTTGAAAATAACTGTTAAAAGGACATGCCAGTCTCCAAGAATCCAACTACTTAAGGCTCTCGGGGACATCAAAACCTGTTGCTGGTGGGTGGGAGTTCGTTGTATCTCTGCCCTGATCATGGTTACACCTCATGATTTGGGGAATGTGTTACTGTTTTTCTCAATGTTGCATTTTTAAAAATTGAACAAAAGGTCAAAATGAGCCTGATTTGGGTGGGGTTACAATTTTTCAGTACATATAAAAACAATATCTGGGGCTCAGCGCTCAATGGTTTAAGAGGCATTTAAGATCGGGAGAGACCAGGCCAAGGCAGCCATCGCTCTGCGGATGTGGAGTGGGACTTACTCCAAAGCCCATTCTCTGTCCTCCTTAGTACCTCATCAGCTGTTCCACCACAGCACACAGAATAAAGGGGAAAACACACCCCACCCACCAAGGAAGCGAGATAAAGTCCATTGCCAGGGCCACTGCTAGAAGTGTACATTCAAATTTCACATTTTACTCCCTACTGTTCTTATGTTTCTTCTAATATATTTATTGATATTAAATATGTCAAAATATAAATATCATAGAAAACAAGTGTATCATACATATAACTGTAAATAGTTATAAGTAAAATATAATTATAATAAATATAATAATAAATAATAAATCAAGTATATTAAATAAGTCTAAAATATAGTACTTTTCTTAATATTAAACCTGCAGCTCTCTCTAGTCCATCCTCTGCTTCACTTTCCCAATGATGATGTGTTCAATGGGACTGCCAGGTGACAGAGAGGGCGCCTCATCCTAGTGGCAAGTGTGCCTGGTTTTGGAAGTAACATGTGCTGTTTGGGAAGCAGTGAGGAAACGAAGCAGCAATGACTTCTCTGCACTTGCTTGACACCGTGAGACATTATTTGACTTCAAAGCCCGTATCATGAGTACAGTGTATCATGAGGCCCTATCATTAGACATTTCTAGATTCCTGGTGAATTAGGTCATTTGATTTTATTTCCCACTGATGTCCTCTAATGTCATGAGTTTTGTCTTAAATGGCCTGCATGTCCCTGCCCATCTAGATCCTATTCATCCCTCACAGCCCAGGTCAGCCAATCTCTTCAGTGACATTTGCCTTCACCTAGTGGCCCCAATACCAAGGCCTGTCTTTCTCCCTCTCGGAGGGCAGCCTCTCAGGCCTAGCGGGGCCCGGAAATGAGGTTATGCATGGGCTCTGCTGAGGTGGCCTGTGAAAGAGAACATGCTGATTTCAAAGCATTTATAGCAATTTTGAAAGAAAGAACAATGGTGTAAATGAGCACTTCTTCCACTAAGCCATAAATACCAACCACAGACTCGCTTGATCTTGTTTTTCCTGTCAGTTTTCAGGAAAATGTTTACTTTCTTTCATCTATGGCCATTTTAGACATAAAAAGCTTTATCCTTGGCCTGACCACAGCCCCTTGATAAAATGTAGTTGGGCTTTAAAAGCACATTTTTGCTAGTTATTGACAATTCTGAGCTTACTTAAAAGAGAGTCAGCTTGTTCTTTGACAGCACCGCAAGCTACTTTGTATATTGCTATCAACACATTGACTATAACGAGCCTTCACACAGACCTCCCTCTACCAGCTACTCTTCTAAGCTGATTACACATATTTGTAGGATAACTTATTATCCTACAAAACAAGTTTACTATTCCATAGCGACTGCTATTATCCCTATTTAACAGATGAGGAAACCGAGGCACAGAGAGAGAATGAGTAAGACCATGTAGTTGGTAAGTTCCAGGGCCAGGATTGGGATCCAGGTACTTCCCCACTTGCCTCACGCCTTCATCCTCCTTCGCCACTGTACCTGTCAGCCAAACCCTGGCCCTGACCTGTTATTCTTCTGGCCAGAGAAAAGCCCTGCTGCCTGTCCCTAAAGTCATCTCCCAAACCAACCAAGGCACATTCTTTGCAATTGGCATGAATCCACTCAGTGGCCCTTCTGTGTTCTTTCTAAGCACTCATGGATCTGATTAGTTCACTTCTTGGCTGGCCCCTACTGTTACATGCCCATCTCTTCAAATGTTCAACCTTCTCACTCTTGTAAGTCTTAAATGGAATATTTCCTAATGAAGAGTTCAATGGGAAAATGCTACGGTATGAAGGGCCTGAGGAAGATGAAGCTGGTGCTGATACGTGGAGGGGTAAGGAGAGGGTGTGTGCTTGAGGAAGGGGGAGGTGAGAGCTGGTTGGAAACTTTTCACTTGGTAGCTATGAACACTGTGGGAGGTTCATGTGCAACACTGTGGGAATGGAAGGGACGGAGTGGATTCCAGAGGCATTTCAGAGAGAATGGTGGATCCTACCAGCAGACAACTGCCTCTGGGGATACCAGACAGAAGGCAGTTAAAAATGATCCTGCTATTTTGGGTCTGAATGGGTATAACAAGAATCTCATTACCTGAAATAGGCCTATAAGGAAGCTTATCTGATTCAGGGAGAACAAGAAGTCCATTTTATAATCCTTGTCATCATCCCCATTCGACAGTTGTAAAACCCCATAAGTGAGCATTAAATGAGCTCCTTCAAGTGTCTCACAGGGTGTGTGATGTTAGAGCTCCAACGGTAATTTCAGGGAAAAGGTGCTGAGGGCGAGGTCATCTTCCTGGAGGCACCTGCCAGAATACTGGGTGAGTTAGGTGTTCCCCCAGGTCTCGCCTACAGAGGTGGAATTTGCCATGTGATGTGAGTGTAAAGGCCATGGCTTACCAAATAACCTAACTCCATACAGTAGCAAGTGACTTTTCTGTGTCACACCTAAAAATCCTCAGAAAGTGACAGTGTTATACGGAAAACTGGTTATTGGTTTCCAATTTTCCAAACAAATTCAACCATCACGTTTCTTTCTCCAAAGCCCAGACAGCGAGCAGAAATCTTCTGGGCGTGTAGCCGCTGTAACCAAGCACTCCAGGTAAGATCTCAGAAATAAAAGCTAATTAAAGACTTCGCAAGAGCCCTGACTGCTTGACAGGCAGGTCCTAGAGGGGTGCGCTCGCAGACTGACAGGTGGGCAGGCAAAGTGGTAAACGTATTTCAAGAATCCAGATGAGTCTGGTGACTCATCTTAGGGACTGACCCCAATCTCTGATGGGGACATATTCCCCAATAGCACGAGAAGCTCAGGAGCTGTCGCCACGCAGAGACCATTCCAATGAACCTGCAGAGACCATTCAAATGAACTTGCGGGGTCAAATTTCTTCCTTCAGAGTCTGACTTTGACCCACAACCCGAGATGCAGCGAAGTGCGCGGTCCTCCGTCCACAGGGAGTCGCCGGCTTCGGGTGGGAGAGGCAGTCTGCGTCGGCCAGGCCTCCCGTAAGCCCCGGATCTGGAAGACGCGGGTCGGGGAAGAGTCCAGTCCGGGTTTTGCCGGCTCGGGGACCGAGGGCTGCAGGCGGGCGGCGGGCGGGCGCGGTGGCAGCGGCGCCGACAGCTCGCGCCCGGGCGGCCGCTGTAGGCCCGAGAGGCGCGGGCCGGGCCGCCGGCCGCATGGGGCGCAGCGTGGCCCGCGGCTCCAGGGCGGCGGCGGCGGCGGCGTTGGAGGTGGCAGCGCACGGCTCACTCACACCCACCCCCTTCCCGCCGTAGCCCGGCCGTGGCCCCGCCGCAGCCCCGCAGCCCGGGCCGGCTTGCTTCCCAGCGACTGCAGGAGGAGGCGCAGCGGCGGGAGGGAGCGAGCGGAGGGGTCAGCTTGGCGACAGGCATGCAGGCTCGCCGCCTGGCCAAGCGCTCGAGCCTGGGCGGCCGCCGGGGGGGCCCAGCGCTGCACCCGCCGGGCACGGCGCCCGAGAGCGGGAGGCCGCCACTGCCCCCGCCACCACCCCGGAGCGTGGGGACCGGACCCCCTCGGGCCTCCGGGGCCGCCGCGGCGTCCGTGCTGCTGCTGCTGGGCGAGGAAGACGAGGACGAGGAGGGCGCGAGCCGGCGGCGGCGGGGTCTCGGGCGGGTGCCGGAAAAGCCCCGAGGGGGCGCAGAGGAGGACGATGACGACTACGAGGAGGACGACGAGGAGGGGGTCATCGAGGTGGTGGACGGCGACGACGACGACGAAGACGGTGAAGAGCGATTCCTGTCCCTCGGCTCTGGCCGCGCGGTCCCTAGGGGCCCGGCCCGGGGTGCGTTGAAGGTGCGTGCGGGGCGTGGGACCGGCGGACCGAGGAGGGCACAGCCCCGGGAGGGGCAGGCCGGGGAGGGGCCCGGGGGCCGGGGAGGAGACAGCAGGGGGAGGGACCCGGGGGCCCGGGTGGGGACTGCCGGGGGAGGGGCCCGGGAGGGGTGTGTCAGGCGCGCGGGTAGCCGGGGGTCCGAGTTTGCTCAGCCCTGCCCCGGCCCCGGCCCCAGCCCCATTGAGGGCGGCCGCTGTCCCTTCCTCTAAGGCCAAGTCTCGTGCGGGTGCAGGAAAAGGCCACTTGCCCCCTTGAGATCGGGAACTTGGAGCTGGGACGAGGTAGGCGCGGGTTGGCACCGGGTGGGGACAGGCGAGGCAGGAGGGGTGAGATATTATTCTTCTCGAGGAAACACGAATGTCCCCTTGTCCTGGATTTGAGGGCTCGTCTGGCTCATTGCTACTAGCAGGCAGCTTGTCTTGTCCATCTCAACCCTTCTGCATCCCAGAACAATTGTTGCCGAGTTTTCATCGCAAGCACCGGGAGGGACCAGTGAGCCCAGTGCAGGCACAGCCAAGCCCAAGGTTTCTACATGAATTTTGCTGGCAGCGTTGGCAGTGTCCCCCCGCCCTCCCCTGTTTAAACTTGAGATTGTTTAGCATTTGGGCTTTTTGCTCTCCTCAAAATTACAAATGAGTAACAAGGAGGAAATCGAGAAAATTGGGGGGTGAGGTGGGGTGGTGTGGGGTGGATTTGGCATTGAAAATGAAAGTGAGTTTGTGCTGAGGATTCCAGCGAAGTCCCTGTGCATTGAAGCACCGAGATCGTTCGGTTTCTGTATCTTCAGGAGATAAGGGGTTTATTATTACACAACTGACTGGCTGGGCTTGCAGGCATGCGATTGGACAAGGCGAACCAGGCCGAGGTTCATGCACAGTGTGTGTTGCTAAGAAGTTTTGAGGGCAGCAAGTGGTAAGGAGGGAGTGCTTTTTCTCAACAGTGAATCTTCAAGTCAACTGCATAACTGCTTACTGGAGTTTTCAGAAGATTTTGGTGTATTAGGAAGGAAAAAAATACATAAACAAGTGAGTTTAATAGACACCTACAAATAGTTTTTGCCAGAGCTTGCATAAAAGTCACCTCCTCAAAGCATAAAATTGTAGTTCCAAAGAAACCTTAAATGTCAGCATTTAGAAGAGCCCCAGAGTAGGGATGGTCACAGATTTCTTTCCTAGACCACCCTGGAAGTATCTGCTCTGGGAATGAGAAGTTTTCAGCAAGAAGTCATTTGGGAAGACAGCTTTGACAGTTACTTCTTGGACTGCAGACCATGACCACACTCATGACCATGGATGGCTATAGGGCAGAGCCAGGTTTGGAATTAAGTGACTTCACTTAATGACTTCAGAGGCATTAAGGAATAGGGGTAATGAGTCTTTAGCATTTTTGTCCAGAAACACTGAAGATATTTCTTGTGATCTGAACACTGCTTGACCAATTTGCGATAAAAAATTAATTATAATTTATGTTCTGGGATCCAAGGAAACGCAGTGTAGAGTGAGAAATCATATCCGTAAAAACAGAATAACTAGGATATGATAATTTACATTATCAAAAAAAGATTTTTCACATCTAACAAATTTGTGTTACATTCTTTCAAAATAGATTTTATTTTACAATGTTTTGGTTTGCCCACTTTTCAGAAATGTATATATTGAGTAGTTTGAGGTATAATTTGTGTAAGTTTTGATTGCGTTTCAGCCATTTTGACGTTGAATCTGAAGAGATTTTCTAATGGAATATAGCAAGATGCTTCATTATAAATGCATATAACAATGTCCACATCATATACACATATTTATGCATTCGCTTATTCAAATATTTATTGAGCGCCTACAACGTGCCAGGTGCTGTTCTAAAACACAGAAGTAAGCACCTTCCATATACTCACATCTGGTGAGAGTAGTCATAGCAACAATCAAACCAGCAGATAAATAAGCATGGATGCCTGAGATTGTGATACACGATGAGAGAGAAATGGTATCTCAGAGTCTAGGAGGAAGAGGAGAACACTGTTATGGGGGAGACCTTCCTGAGGGGGACATGTTTGATCTGAGATCCAAGACATGCAGCTTGAAAGGAAGATCTTTCCAGAAAGAAGGGATAACAATTGCAAAAGTCTTGATGTGGGAAGAAGGGAAAGGTGAGTGTGGCTGGAACTTGGTAGGCTGGAGATACACCAAAGAGGCAGGTGGGGGCCAGCAACATAGAGCCTGGTGGGCCTTTTGAAAGTAGAGTGCAAAGACTTTGGAAAGTTTTAAAACAGGAAAGTTTTAAACTAGGCCTAAAGACTAGTCATATGTGTATATGATGTGGACATTGTTATATGCATAAGATGTCTTATGTTTTTAAAAGGCCATGCCATGTGGAGTACAGTGGACAGTAGGGAGAAGCAGGAGGTCAGCTAGGTGCTATAGTCCAAGAAAGAGGTGAGGGCAGTGTTCTCTAGGTTAACAGGAAGGAATTAGAGGAGTGGACAGAGTCAGAATCTATTGTGACAATTGACCTGCAAGAACTTGCTGATATACAGGAGTGGGAGGAGGAAAGAGAATCCACAATGAGGTCCCAACATGAAGGTTGGTTAGATATGCCATTTGTTGCAGTTGGGAAAACTGGGAGAACAACAAATTTTGGGGAGGGAACGGAGTCATGTTTCGCACATGTTACACTGAGATGACAGACATCCAAGTGGAAGCTGCAATTAGGCACGGCTATAGGATGTAGAGCAGAGGGGAAAGGTCAGGGCAGAAGAGAAACATGTGGGAGTCACCACCGTCTTGAGGTCATTAAAACTGAAACTAGAGAGGGAGTGAGGTAGGCCAAGACAGGAGAGCCAGGGCCAGACCCTGTGGCTTGGCGCTGCTCGGGCAGCAGGTTTGGGTGTAGGAGGAGAAGGCAGCAACCATGGATGATGGAAAACTTGGAAACATGAAGACCAGTTAGTCAAGAGGAGAAATAGTTCTGAAAATGGGGCACGCTAAATGGTGCTGAATACTGCTGGGCTATTGAATAAGGTAAGGATTGAGGCATGTTCATTTAGATTTGATAATGTGGAACTTGTTGGTGTCCTTGACAAGAATGTGAGTCAGTGATGTGACTAGCGTGGACTGAGCGGTGAATGGAGTTGAGGACACAGTGAGACGTATGGAAAACTCTTTTACAGGTTTTGCTGGAAAGGAGAGCAGAGAGAAATGGAGCATCTAGAGGGCATGTGGTCTTGTTTTGTTTTTTCTTTTTTGGAGAGGATACAGTAGACTCTAGTGCATGATGGGACTATCTGGTAGAGGGCGAGCATATTTGTTTTCTATTGCAGCGTAATGAAGTACCACAAACCTTTAAACTTAAGACAGCTATCACTTATAACAGATGTCTACAGGTTAGGAGTCCAGGCTCAGCATCCCTGGATCTGTGCTAAGTCACACAGGCTGCAGTCCAGGTGTTGGGTGGGCTGTGTTCTCATTGGGAGGCTAGGCTGGGAAAGAGCTGCCTTCTAAGCCCATCCAGGTTGTTAGCAGAATTCAGTCTCTTGCATCTGTAGGTCTGAGAGTCCCACCTTTTTGCAAGCAGTCACCTGAAGGCTGCCCCCAACTCCTAGAACTCCTCTTTCCATTGACAGTGCTTTGTCACGTGGGCTTCCTTGACTCAGCCTCTTACTTCATCAAGCCAGCAAGGAAGATCTTATCACCTATCTGCTAGCAAGCTGGAGTCTCATATAATGCACTATAATCACAGGAGCAATAAAACTATCATATTTGCTATTGTTTAGAAATGAGTCCTGGGTTCCACCCACACTCGAGGCATACATGCCAGGAATAGAGGGTCATTGGGGAGTCACCTTAGGGAGGACCCAAAGATGCAGAGAGAAGAGGGGTAATTTCAGGATGACAGTCCTTGGAAAAGCCACAGGGGAGGGAATATAGACCCCAAGGATGGGTTGGCTTTTGATGGAAGCAAGAGCCCTTTGCCCATTAAACTATAGAGAAGGTGGAGACAGTGAGCGCAGGTGTGGGTAGTTATATATCAGATGCTGGTCAGATGAAGTGGTACTGGTCCCATGACCTCTGTTTCCCCTACACAGCAGGAGGGAAGGCTGTCAGTGTAGGGTGCAGGAGATTTGAAGTAGAGCTGATGGCGTGACGTAGTATGGAAGGACAGTGGAGAAAAGACATGCTAGGGAGATAAACAGAGTTGCCAGACTCTCTCAAGGACCCATCTGGTGCTTGTGGTTCCAGGTGTGCGATTTTCCCAACTTCATTCCATCAACCCGTGCATAGAGTAATAACAATAAAGAGAATCCTAGTGAACAGTTATTGAGAGCTGACTATGGTCATTTCAAGTCTAAGTGTTTAGTTTGTTTAAACTTGATTACATACCCATGAGTCATCCGGCATTACTATCATCATCCTCGTTTTATAGAAGTGATGAGCAAGTGGTTCACTTAAAGATACACAGGTGTTGGGTGGCAGAGCACCCTTGCGTCTTACGCTCCACTGTCTTCTGTAGACAAACCAGATGGCCGGACTCAGCAGGGATACAGTTTAGCCAGGTGGGATCTAAGAAAAGTGAGGACAGGTGGGCGTGAGGGATGATGATGAAGTCATCGGTCAGTGAATCGGAGAAAATAGAGTAAACCAATAAAATTTTTAAAAATGGAAGTGAAATGCAGGACAATTTGGGTTCCAAAATAACATTATGACCAATGAATGTTTGTTGACTCCCTGTGAGCCAGGAACTGAACTAAATGGCTTGAAGGAGAATCTCATGAGACAGTATGACTTGGGAATCAAACGGCCCCATTCCCCAAGTGAGGAAATGGACGTAGAAGTGAAATAGCACATCTGAGGCAGCGTGGCCACAAGTGGCAGCATGGGTCATGTCCCCAGCCTACGCTTTTAATCACTGCACTGGAGTCACTGGTCTCTCCCTATATTTATTTGGGATTTATATGCCCATTTACTTCCAGTGGGATTAGAGATTGCTAAGGAAATGGAGGAATAAGTGCTAGTGAGTATCTGCGATGTGTTGCTGGATTACTACGATGGACACTAATGTAGGCTTTCAATGAGACAAGAGAAACTTTGTATTGTATGGTTTTCAGTTTCTGACCAAAAAAAGCTTACACATTTATCTTCAATGGTTAGATCCCACCTCCTGCCCCCAAAGGAAAAAACTAACCTTCTGGGCCCTTATGTAAGAAATATTAAGTAGCAGAGTAAACAGTGTCAAAGGCAGGAAGGAATCTATAGTACGTTGTTACACAGCAAAAGCCCAAGCAGTGGGAGGCTGAGAGAATAGGACCCAGATCTGCAATGCTGTGGATCAGCTCAGGGTCCAGGACCGGAGACTCTGCAGGGACTGATAATTCACTGGGATAATACGTTTAGGAAAAACCTGGACATGAAAGAGGGCTAGGCATACTATCAAGGTTTCCTCTAGTGAAAAAGGCTTTTAAATGAGATACTAGACGTCGAAGCTCCCACTTTCAGTGCTCAATAAATATTAATGGAATAGAATGGAATCTGCTTTCTGTGTGCCAGCTCTTCAGGGATGGTTAACACTACTATTAGACTATCTCTTGAATATCAGATGACTGTAAGAAGCCTTTGGCAAGGACTGTACCACAAACACTGAATTCCAATTTGCTAACAAGTATGTGTCTTGCAAATAGTCTGTTGGCTGCAGCGAAAGACATGTGCTTAAGATACCAGACAAAGTTGTCATTCACTGAGGAAGTTGGAAGAGAAACAGAGATTATTTAGCAACCCAATACCCTCATTTGAGACGATGAAGGTGAAATACCATGTCCAGCTGGGCTGGTGGCAGGGCAGGTGGGGAGGGATTAGTGCCCTGGTCCGCCAGCTCCAAGTTATCACCATCTTCACTGGGTTAGTTCCCTGGGTCTGGAATGATTTGCATTTCACTCCCTTAGATTTGCAGCAAGATCATAGTTTTCTCAAGTGATCTACCACTCACTGCTAATCAACCTCTATTTTTGGAAAGTTCTTCCTTCATAAAGTACTTCAGGTAGAGGCAGCTCACTTGTGGCTATAGTTGGGTGGGTCCTCTGTGAATCCTGCCTGGGCCAGCTCCCCCACCCTGTGTAGTCTCCACGGAACATTGTATGTTCAGAGGATGATCTCAGTGGAAGTGGGCTCCATATCCTTAGAAATGGGTGCCCAGAAGCCCTGGTGTGGTGCTTCTGGGGAACTGGCCTAGTATAGATGTGTTGTATACTCAGCCCTTAATAGGGTCTCCCCCACTTCACCTATATTTTACTACTAGTTGACTATGGAGTACTTCGTCACACAAGCATTAGAAAAACAGAGGAGAGAAAGTGAGAAGTCAAGCCCTACCCTGAATCCGCTTCCCCTGCTTCTTAGTGAGATGGGACCAGAGAGAGCGACAGTCATGCGTGTGCTTGGCCTCTTAAAACCCCCAGCCTATTTCTTATTAAACCTACAGCAGCCAGATTACTGTGTCTTCCTCCTCACTAGAGTCTGGGGATGGGGGGAATGGGAGCCTTTCCCTCTGCACTATGCTGTGAAGTAGCAGAACTTCTGATCTGCTTGGAAGAACCAGCCTTGTCACAGTGACTTGAAATAATGTCTGCTAAAGCCAAGGAAACTTGATTTTTCACTTGTCCTGTGCCATCTCATATCAAGGTCAGTGCATGGTGTTCATTAGACATCCTGAAATATTTTGTAATACCTGGAGACCCTCATAACCAACCTTTGGGCCTGACCAAATCCCAGTTGTTGACATCAGGATGATTTTCTGGGGGTTGCTGCTTATGTTTCTGTGCATTTCCTCAGTAGATGTGTGTGGTGGGCCCAGCTTGCCATGTTACGCAGGGAAGTAGCCGTGGTAAGGCTGACTTATCCTTTCGGGGAGCCCACAGCCGAACGAATTCCTGCCAAGTTGTCTAGAAAACGGTTGGGAGCCCCCTTTCTCTTTATCCCTATGGTTAGCTCTGCCGAGAGACCTCACTTGGCTCCCACAGTTTGGGATGTAATTGTTATATGTACCCTAAAATAATTGTAGCCAAACAACCTATATGAAGATGATGATATAGTCTGGCCAGGAGGTCATTCCTGAATGACTAGTCAAGGATGGATGTAGATCACTGAATTTGGCAAAAAGCTGCTCTCATTTACTGGATGGGAGGGAATATAACATAACACTGAGATATTTCAAGTAGAATCAGAATGATCGAATCCTAACACTTCACTGAAGATATGGTTTTGAAAATTCCAGTGTTAGATTGTACATAGGGCAAGCAGGCTTGACTCTAGAGCCTTGAAGGAGAGACTGTCATTCTAGGGTAAGACCTTTGCAGTAACTTACAGGAGGGTTTCATTCATCCTGCAGGACACCAGGGAGCCTTGACGTGCAAGAGCTGCGGAGGTCCTGCCCGTGCACTGCTCTGTGAGGGCCGGCTCAGAGCGCCCTACCCCCACGCTGCGCTGTGATACCCATGCTCTCCTTATTTTCTTGTCCTAATGGATGGTTAAGCAAAAGTAAAATCTCCCTGATTTCAGACTAATTGGGCATGGCTAGTCAGACTTAGTAATGCCAAAAGTGCACCGACATTCTAAATTCAATCCAATTTTTAAAAAGACTATGTGCTTTGAAATGCCATGTGAAAAAGCCTGCAGACAGGATAATTTCAGATTATTAATAACCTTCATTGTGGCTCATTAGCGAGATGGAGAGAACAGGCTTGAGTCAAAACAGGTAATCCCACTGACTCTCTCCAGTCCCCTGTTACCTCTGCATAGACCAAGAAGTGATGTAAACAGGCTCTGGGTTCAAATGCTGGCTTCTCCACTTGCAGGTTGTGTGGCTTTATCAAGTTACTTGACCTTTCTATGCTTCAGTGTTATCAAACACAGTTGGGATAACATTGTTCTGTCATGGTCTGTTGTAATGAATGTGACCTGGAGACCTCCTAAAACTAGACCTGGATGGCAGTTTTTTTCCTTTGTGATTTCAAAAAGGCAGCTTTTGTAAAATTTTGTTCAAGGATCCAAAATTGCACAGTAATTTTGACTGTCCCAACCCTCTCCTCTGTCCAGGCTAGCAGGGCAGCTCAGGGAGCTGCTCCCTGGAGTGACTCTGACTTCACTCGTCTGAACTCCATGGGCTGCCATTGTGTGAGGCCAGCTCGACAGTTCCCTGTCAGCTCAGGAAGCTGTGAGTCACTTACCTACTTGTGCAAAGAGGACAGAGAACTTCTATCTCTCAGGTTCTTCAGGCTGTTCAGATCTGTACCTCTTTTATTGGGGAAAACCTGGAGGCCTCCCCGAGGGGTGGGAACAGGCTGACCACACACACTGGTCTGTGCCGCTGAAAGCTACGTGGCAGCACAGTGACATCATCTTCCACTCCCACCTGGCACATGGCTGAAGACAGAGGCATAGGTTTGCCCTTCCCTTCCTCCTGTGCTTTGGTGCAAGGATCTGCTGTACTTTTGTTCTTTGGGTAGAAGGGGATGCATGGCACAAAGTTACTCTAAACTCTTGTACCTACTTGCTTCTGCCATGGGGTGACATCCAGAAGGGTGCGATAAGGACTGGGTGGCTGAACAACTTGGAGAAATTCCAGCTAAGAACAGAGATACAAATTTTTCTTAAGTCAGGAACTATTTTTATACAGAACAATTGGAAGAGTCGTACAGCACCCATATACCTATGAAGAAGTCACTGCTCACAGACGCCGAGATAAGGAGGTGAATACAGATTGTACCATTTGCTATTTATGGGACGACAGAGGCTTTTTCTTTCCTAGAGCATCTTTCCCTTGGGATGCATTTTGGGAAATACTGGCTTATAATTATTTTTCTACATGGGAAATTCATGGATAAGTGGTTTATACTTGCGATAAATAATGAAAACTGCATTATTAAAGAAATACAGTGTCACGTGCACAGAGAGGTTAAAATACTGTTAGTGGGTCATGTAGACTTTGAAATATTTTTCCTCATAAACTGATAGTTTCCCCAGTATCAAGTTTCTTAGAAAGGGGAGTATTTCATGTGGTAAAATTTCACTTGTACAACTATGAATACTATTCTCATGTGTGAAGTTTAAAAACTGAAAACACTTTTTCTTGGTAAATCAGGGCCCACAGCGGGTCTAGCTGGGGGATGGGAGCTGCGAGAAGTGATCAGAACAGAATTAATCAGTGCCAGGAAGCATGCAATCACGAGCATTTATGCCCAAGAAAGTGTTTTTAATACTGTTTTCCACATTCTAAAAGGACAAAGATTGGAATATCAGAATACTCTAAATGAAAATAGCGTACAGATTCACTGGGATACTAGGACTGACACACTTTCTGTTGACAACAGCATTTGGAACACTGAACACCTCATGTCAGGACTTTTTATTGGATACTATCTGATGTGTATTTCAATGTTACCCAACATTTCCTGGTGTTGTAATCTATAGAGGGCCCTCACTGCTGCCTTCATTTGAGCCTCTGGTAATCTTGGAAGGTAGACATTTTTATCTCCAATTTTATAGATGAGAAAATAAGCCCCAGAGGCAGTCTCTGTGAAAAAAAGTATGTATGAGGTAATTATATTCCAAATGACATAGATATTTGTCAAACATTTTAGTGAACATTTGGAACAACAGATTTAAAAAATAATTGGAATTGGTACCTAAGCAACAATGGGATTTGGAGCTTTATTTTGGAGTAAATTATAATTTTTTTCCTTTTATTATTATTATTATTATTTTTATTTTTATCTTTAGAGAGAGGGGAAGGGAGGGAGAAAGAGAGGCAGAGAAACATCAATGTGTGGTTGCCTCTCATGCACCCCCTACTGGGGACCTGGCCCTCAACCCAGGCATGTGCCCTGACTAGGGAATCAAACTGGCGACCCTTTGGTTCACAGTCTAGCGCTCAATTCACTGAGCCACACCAGCCAAGGCAGGAGTAAATTATAAATTAAAACAATGTGAAATGTAATTTTTGTGGGCTGTCATAAATACTTCCATGCAACTTGCACTTGCCTAACAAGTCAGACACAAGTGCTTACTGAAGACTGTACCTCACTAATTTCTGTTAACTTGAGTTAGGACCCAAAGTTTAGTTTAAAAAACATTTTTTTGAAAATGTTTTCAGTTAGCAGGTTCTCATACTTGCAACGCAAAACTAGTTTAGCAAAATATTAGAAAAGCAGTGGAAACTTTAGAATAAGAATCTTAGAACTTATAAAAATAAATATATGAAAAGTATATGAAATAAAAATAGTCTTGTTTCATCAAGTAATAGATGCAGTAAAAAATATCTCAGAAAAGGGAGGAAGATGTACTGAGTGCTCTAATGTCTTAGAGTGAGGAAGAGATGGGTGACAATAAGAGAGGAGCCACTTGGGGGTTTGGGAGGACCTCAGGTAGGCTTTACAGAGCAGGGGCTGCTGTTTGCATTTCTTGTTACATAAGTGCTTGGTGGGTGTTTAAGAGGTATATGTGCTCTTTTATTCAACATTGTGCTGAAGGTTTAGCCAGTGTAATAAGGCAAGAAAAATAAATGAAAGGCATAAAGGTTAGGGGAATAAAGTCATACTGTCTCTATTTGCAGGTGATGTGATCATTTACAGAGAAACCCCAAAGGAATCAATAAAATCAGTAGAACTGATCAGCGAACTTAGCAAATTCGCAGTATACGAGATCAGTTTACAGAAGCAATTGCATGGACTACATCTGGAAAATGAAATTTAAAAAATATTTACAGTGATATCAAAAACTAAACATTCAGGGATAAAATTAATGAAAATATACAAAAGAGATGTGTGAAATCTATGAAATTGATGAGAATAATTAAAGAAGAACTAGATAAATGAACTGGTAGACCATGTTCAAATAGCAAATTCAATATGGTTAAGATGTCAGTTCTCCACAAACTGATTTATAGATTCAACACCACCCCAATCAAAATTTTGGCAGGACTTTGGCACATATCTATGTGACTGCAAAATAACTACAATAGAAAACTTATGAAAAATAAGAACAAAATTGGAGAACTTTCTCTACGTAATTTTAAGGCTTAGATAGATTCATGCAACAAAATAGAAAGCCCCAAAATAAATCTGCACAGAACTGGTTCACGAAAGGCCCCGACGGGTGTGGCTCAGTGCATTGGGCAACGTCCCACAAACCTTAAGGTCTCTGGTGCAGGTTAGGTTGACACTTCTTTCCCTCTCTTTCTTCCTCTCTCCCCCCTCTCTAAAAATAAAAGTAATACAAATATTTTTTAAAAAGAAAATAAATGGTTTAAGAAAGGCACCAAACAAATTCAGTGGAAAAGTTTTTTCAACAGCCCCAGAAACACTATCCATGTGGAAAGAAAACAAAAACCTCTGCCCCCTACCTTGCAAAAATTAATGTAAAATGAATCATAGATATAAATGTAAAAACTAAAACTTTTATAAAGCTTCTTGAAGAAGATAGAGGAGAAAAATCTCTGTAACTTTAGGTAGGCAAAGAATTTTAGACAAGAACCAGACAGCACCAGTTATAAAAGAAAAAAAAAAGATAAATTATACTTTATCAAAATTAAAGATGTATGCCCATCAAGAGACACCATTAAGAAAGTAGATTAAGAATTAAATAAATTTCCTCTGCCACCACTTTTATCAGGGAGTATCCAAACTCATTTAGTGCCTCCTCTGCACTTAGCTGGACACAGAGTTTACTATTGAACAAGAAAGACATGGTCCTCATGGGGCATTCAGTTTAGTGGGAGAAACAGTCAAACAAATTATATGAAATGACAATAGCAAGGAGAGCGTAGGATTCCTATTGCAGCTTTCAGTGTAGAAATGTAGAAACCCGCTGCAGTTAACTCTCCACTAAGTTGCCAAGCCAGTCTAAGCACATATTTGCTCCTCTGTGCAACCAGCCCACTCGCCCAACATCTTTTTCTTTCTTTCTGTTGTTCTCGACAAAGGGAGAGGCATTTTAAACCTAAGCTTAGTGGCTAGGATCAAATAGTAAATTATATTCACGCTTTTAATTTACTACGAAGAGAAATGGAATTGTAGATATTTAGAGAAATTCCATTTTTAAGTTTCTGTCTTTTAAAAACTCTTGTTTTAAAATTAGTTTTTCAAGCTATATGATATCAACATCAAAGTTAGACAAGTTCCTCTAATTATATTCTCCTGCAGTGTAGTGCCTAGTGAGTTGGAAAGGAGAGCTCTGTTCAGACGGCCTCTCTAGTCTTTGCTTTGCTAAGTATTTTTGGTGTATCCTTTTTAAAAAGTTGGCAAAGTTGACAGGAAGGCACTGAGGAGTAGGAATACAGAAAAATATAGGACATGAAGCATATCACTTGGGAGAGAAGACTTTAATTTTTAAAGTAAATATGTAATAGGAAGTGAATGTTTTTGTCCTTATTTTATTTTTACCCTTGGATTTGTGATAGCAAAACATTGGTTGTGTCTTGTGTCTTTAGAGTTACTTTATATACATACCTCTTGTATTTCTTATCATCTCCTTGCTAGTCATTATTATTTTAATTTAATTATGAGGTAGCCATGGCCAGAGGTTTAGTAACTATTTAAAGATGACTTATCAAATGACTCTGAATCCTTTCTTTCTGATTCTCCTACCCCATTTTTCCCCCTCATCTGCCATGTGCTTGTAGATTTTCATATTGATAGCTTCCATTGTGACTCATTCTTGCTTTAGTCTTCTGTTTATCCAGGCCCAACTGATGATACTTACCTTATATCCCAGTGAGTTCAAGACCGTCATCATAGTCTTCCCTTCCCCACCAAAAACACCCAATGATTCTTATTTTCTGCAGTATTGGTGGGACCAGTACCCAATAAAAATACCTTTATAAGAGTGTCCAATCAATGTTTAAAGGAATAGAAAATGAAAAACCAAGCACATCATTGTCCAGACACTCTGTCCATTTTCCCATATCACCTTTCTTCTCTCTTTCTCGTGTGTTACCAAATCTGATGTATTTTTCTCCTTGTGTGTTTTTCATCTCTATATTATCCTCATTACGTATTTTTTGCTTCCAGTCCTTGTCTAAGCCTGTTTTTCATAGAGCTGCTAAAATAATCTTAGGTCTTATATAACTTTTTCATATTGAAGAAACAATACTTGTAGAATATTTTAAAGTCCTGGTAAGAAGAAAGAAGGCGTAAATCATCACACAGACTTCCACTCCTCATTCACAGACCAGCGTCATGCGGCCGCTCGCTTTATGCACTCTTCCAGGCCACAAGGGTGGTGTCGCTTACAGGGAGATCACTTACCTGGCAAGCTCTTTTCTCAGTGACCTACCTTGAAACTAAAAAGTAAGTTAACAATGCTTCAATATCTGGAGTAGATTTAAAAAGATAGTTCATACTTGTTTAATTCAAATCAGAAAACATTTACTTAGTACTACAGTAGGCAAAACACCATGTGCTTTGGGGGCTCCAAGAGATCACTGATTATTTCTTACTTTCTAGGAGTTCTCAGTTCAGGGAGAAACACAAACACATTGATTGCCTTACTCACTCTTATGTAACACTCAGTACTAACAAATATGGTTATGTGATTTCTTGGCCCACCACAAATTAAAAGTTGGGAATTGGCAGAAAGAGAATATATTTCCCTACTTGTAGTCAGTGTCCTGAGAGCAGTGGGCATGAAACTGATGATGGAGGAGGTGCAATCTATGTTTAAAACGCTGCAAGTGAGCATAGGAAATAATATATTTAACTCTCCAGATCCATGTAATGTGGATCTGGAGAGTTTAATAACATTCCCAGGACCTTGTACAATCAAGAAAGGTTTGTTTTGCTCAAGAGAGAGAAAAGAATGTAACTAACACATTTAAGAGAAAACTTGCAACAAAAATTATTAAGGTTTATCAGTCACAGGGGTAGCAATATCTTTTATTAAAAATTGATTTATGTGGCCCTGGCCAGGTAGCTTGGTTCTTTAGAGCACTGGTGCATAATGCCAAGGTTGCAGGTTCAATCCCCAGTGAGGGTACATATAGGACTCAATCAATGAATGCATAAATAAATGGAACAACAAATTGTTGTCTCCCTCTCTCTCTTCCCCTCTATTTCTCTCCCCTCCTCTCTCTCTTTCTCAAATCAATATATTTAAAAATTGATTTTTGTGTCATATGTGCACTAACATTGACAGGATTATTATTTTTACCATATCTACAACCATATGGAAATACATTCCCAAATAATTTCATTCATTTGCAGCAGTTGTCTAAGGGTTCTTTTCATCAAAGCTCCACATTATTTCCTGCCCTGCTTTGCAAGATGCAGATCTTAAAAATCCAAGAAATGATATCATGACTTCTAACCTCATGTGCAAAGTACATTGGGCATTTAACATATTGTGTATTTTTCAAGCTGTCCATATTGACCGAGGGCACTGGATTCCTTTCTCAATCATTGCTCTCAAAGTAGAATTGCTCTCTCAAATCACCTACCAGAAAAAGAAGTGCGTCCCCATGTGGCTGCTAACATGCACATTCCTGAATGAGTTAGGATGCCCTCTCTCAGTCCTTGCGTTCTCAGTGGGAATCCTGAGAAGTACTTCCAGACTGAGCTGGAAAAGACAAATGTCTCAGCCGGTGCAATTAGCTCATATGTTCTCCCTGCATCATGGGAATAAACCTGCCTGTTTTCCAAAAACAAAACAATAGCCTGATCCAGCAGGTTTGTGCCTGGGGACGGTCAGGAAGCAAGTCTGCTCCACTCGTAACCTCCTTTATGTCGGCACTTGCCTGTGGTCCCCACCTCCTAATACAGGAAACAAGCATGTTGACAGATATTTGCAGCACAGCCTTTGAGTTCTGTATGTAATGAGCTCGAGTGTACTGGGCACCCCGGAAAGGGAAAGGTAACTACTTGGGGGAGTCCACAAAGGTTGGAGTAAGTGATGTTAGCACTGAGTCTGAAGGCTGAAAGGAGATGTGAAGTGGAGAAAGAGGTGAGTGACCCTCTAGGCAAAAGCAGAGCAACACAGAAGCGCCGGAAGTCGGGGCCCGGGAAGGAGCCGGGCGGCGGCCGTGTGGGGGCGGGCCTTGGCGCCATGCCGTTACATAAGATGCATTTCATTTGGACAGGGAAGGTGTTTTTTGAGGGAAGGATTAAGTATTTTCTTCCCATACATGTGTCATGCATGATTTTTAAGTGGTGTTCTATAAATACAGAAATAACAAGTGGTGGGAAGACCATGATAGTCTGCCCGTTCTGGAGAAAAAAACAACGTGCAAACAGCTACATGCCTATGTTAGGGAACGCTAACAACAAACAGAAAAGACAGGCTTCTGGCAAGTTCATTCCCATACATGCATGTGATATAAAGAAAATAATGGAACTGTGATTAGAAAACAAGTTGCAGTGTTAGCCACAATTAGAAATGACATTCTATCCAATACATGATTGAAAAGTGAATATAAATAAAGGTACAATATCGCAAAATCAAAATAAATTTGAGTAACATCCTAAAAAGTTACCATTATATGTGAATGCAAAAAAAAATTATTTCAAGAAAAACTGTTATGAAACACAGCAAAACAAACTTAATGGAAACATAGTTCATGGTGTTAAAAAAACAAATATTTTATTGGGAGCAAGAAAAATTGAATCCTAAAGAGAAATATATTTCAATGAACATTTAAGCTATATAACAAGCTCCCAAAATGTACAAAACTATCATGGCAGTTTTAACCTTCGTCATCAGACCTTAAAAATCCATCATATTCAGCCAGGTAAACAGGTCCTAAAAAGCCACCATCACGGCTAGAACCTGGTGAGGCTCTTCGTCGCTGGAGCTCACTGTGCAAATCCAGACGGCCCACGTGCAGAACACCACATTCTAGGCCTTGGCAGTGTGTTTTTGAAAAGTTTATATTAAGCTGGAACTCAGCATTGTAGCAAAGCCCTTGTCATCTATGAGCCACAGATTATGATAGTGACAAATTTGAATCTAGAAGGAAATAACAAATTCCACCTCAGGTGTATTTATAGTATGTGGCTTATTTCTGTGAAGAAAAGGACCTGTGTCTCTTCTGGGATGTTCAGTGTGGCTGTGCTTGTCACTTCCAGGTTGGGGACAGGGAAGTGGCATAGTGTCTGGGAACTGTCAGCCACACACCTCTGTAGTGGTCCCCTTCTGCCTACGGTGGTCCCCTAAGCACAGCACATATTGGGGTAACATACTGGGATCTGGGCATCTAGATAAGAAGTCCCTTTCCTAATGATTATTCTATGTAAATGAGGTTATTTGCCTGAGATTTATTCAGATTTTCAGTAGAATTGTGTGACAAACATAAGTCTATACTTTTTCTGAATTTATATTATATTTAAGTTAGAACATATAATACTTACATTTAGTACTTGCTTATTCCCTTAATATTATTCCATGTAGATTCAACTAGATTTTTAGCTGCTTGAAGGTCTCGTTATCATTTTAACTCCCAGTACAGATGGAACAGTAGTGACTGCTTATTTTTTGTGTTAAGGATTATGGCATGGTGGAAAATTCAGAGAGGCCTGAGTCTTATTTTTGATCTAGCTCTTAACAAATGTGAACTTGAGTAAATCCCCTTATTGCTTGTTCCTTTATTCACCTGTAAAGTGGGGGTAATTAGACTACATATCTTTTTATTTTTTTTAATCTATTTTTAGCTTAAAAAAACTTTTAAAATAAATATTTTTTTTATTTATTTTTAAAGAGAGGGAAGGGAGGGAGAAAGAGAGGAAGAGAAACAATGATGTGCGTCTATCAGTTGACTCACACACACCTCCAATCGGGGACCCTGGCTCATAACCCAGGCATGTACACTGACCAGGAATCAAACCAGCATCCTTTTGGTCTGCAGGCTGACGCCCAACTCACTGAGCCACACCAGTCAGGGTTAAAAAAGTAAAAACTTTAAAAGGTAAGAAAATATGCAGAGAGCTCCCATATATCCTTGAGCCAGTTTCCTCCGATGGGAACCTGTGCATTACTGTAGCACAGTGTCACACTGGGAAATGGACAGACATGCCCGCTGACCTTAGTCAGATCTCACCCATGTCGGGTGCACTCCCGACGTTTCCACAGTGAAAACATAAAGCAGTCCAATCGCAGGATCACTTACGTTGCCATTTTGTAGCCACAGACATCTCTTTCCCAACCCCTCCCCCCAAGTCCTAATCCCTAACCCCCAACCCCCAACCCCTAACCACCACTAATCACTTGATTCATTTAACAATGTACTGATTAACAGTATCCTCAATGCAGAATTAAGACTTGGATGCGTGTTTGTGCATCTGTGTGCCTGTTTGTGTATTTGGTCTCTATACTGTAAAACTGGGTAGCCAAGTCCTTTAGTTCATATCCTCTAAGATAAAATATTAATTATACTTTGAAAGTATCTGCTTAAGAAATGAATCATTGCTGCCAGAAACTACCTAGAGCACCTGCTAATCAACAGTGAGGAGTGCGAAGTCATCAGTCAGTGAGTTCAATCTCTCACAGTTGCCAGAATGGCCCTGGGTCACCTCAGTAGGGATGCCAGTCTCTGCAAAACCAAAGGCTGTTTTGATCACATGTGTTCACGAGCAGCTTCTCTGATAAGACTTCTGGGGAGCCTCATGGTGGGCCCTTCTAAGCCCCGAACATTCAACACAGCCCCTAGCAATATAGAAGACAAAAAGACAGTCTTTATTTATTAGCATTGTTAGAAATGAAGAATGCCACGTAGTTTTTGGTATAGCAGTGATGAAGGGTTTGCCTATTTTACTTTAGCAATTTTCATTGAAATCTTTTTTGAATAAAGTACAACCTTCCATCCCCCTGAGGAAGAAGATGGAGGAGTCTCAGGTACTGGGGATTTACCATGGAAACTGATGCCATTCATGGCCATTAACACCTGAGTAAGATAGCCCCAGATTGCTATAATTTTGCATATTTTTTTGTGCATTCCCTCTATGTCAGAGAATTCAGTTGTGACTCTTCTGTTCAAAAGTTTACTTTATAAGCAAGTCTAAGTCCTTGGCCCTGAAGATAGTTCCTTCGCATTTGACTCACAGCGGAGACCACAGTCTTTAAGACAGAGGTCCTTTTTCAAAGCTGGAGGCCCTTCCAAATTCTCAGCAAGTCTGCAGACATTTATACATGGATGGGTGGGGTCTTTCTATCCCTGAGAGAGGAATGTCCCAGGGAGCAGGCCAGCCCTTTTTTGTTCTGATTCAGCCAGGCAGTGAGTGTGAGAAAGGAAGGTAGCACAAGTCACATGAACACCACTTTTAATTAAATGCTTGAACTTCCTAAATGAGACCAAGACTCTTCTTATCAGTAGAGTTCATGTCCGGAGTGAGGAAGTGGAAAGGAAGGTGCAGGACGTGCTCTCCCTTAGGTGGGTCATTGAGCAGGCCTCTGATGACAGTGCTGGCGGGGGCCTCAGGATCCGTCACCACAAAAGTGAGAACAGGAGTGGCATGGGTTCTATAGGATATGTAGTTCTAAAACATATTATTTTATGTTTTTGGTGGACTAGAGAAGCTAAACATTTATGGAGGGGAACATTAAGGGAATGGGATGGGTTGGGATGGGATGGGATGGGATGGGATGGAATAGAATAGAATAGAATAGAATAGAATAGAATAGAATAGAATAGAATAGAATAGAAGTAGAAAGATCCCCTGTAACATCCATTCAGGTATCTTTATGGTGAGCCCTCAGGGGCTCCAGTGTCTTTTTAGAAATAAAAATTAAGAAATATTCCACATTTGGAAACTTTTTAAAAACTAAGTGTTTTGATTGTCTCCACAAAAATTTTAACAGCATGCTCCATTTGGAGGTAGATTTTTAAAAGGTAGAAACTCCAAGATGGAGTGAAATGAGAAAAAAAGTTTTTGTTTCCTGCCTTCAAGCCTTCAAGTGCCCAGCCAGCTCCTGGCCCCGCAGTGTGGTATGGTAGAGACTGCCCTTCCTCTTCTGACAGTGCTTGGGAAGTGGAGCACATGGATGCTTCCTACTGGTTCCACCTCTTTCACCTCCCCCCAACTTAAGTTGGGCACCCATTCCTGTGGATGTCTCCAGGAAGTCTCCTTCCCTCACCCTCTGCCATGCCCATCCAAGCATCTCTCCTCCACTAGGCTACTGCTTGCAACCTCCTAATTGATCCCTGTGTATCAGGTTCCTGTTGCTACAAATTAGCCCAAATTTAGTGGTTTAAAGCAACACAGATTTATTCCCTTACTGTTGTGGAGGTCAGAGGTCCAAATGGTTCTCAGTGGGCCGAGGTCAAGGGGTAGGCAGGGCTGGATCCCCTTCCAGCATCCGGTAGGGCCACCTGTGTTCCTTGTTTTGTAGGTCCTTCCACCGTTGACAAAGCACATCACTTCACTCTGCTTCCATCGTTACAAACCCTTCACTGCGAAATCTCCTCCTGCCTCCCTGTTATAAAAACACTGGTGATTAGATTTAGGGCCCATTGGGATAATTCAGGAGATTCTCCCTATCTCAAGATCCATAACTTAGTCACATCAACAGAGATACCATTGCCATCTAAGGTAACAGTCCCAGGTCCCAGGATTAGACTGTGGATGTCTTTGGGGGCTGTTATTTAGCTTTCCATACCCTGCATCCACTCAGCTTCCCTGAAGTTCACCTTGACACTGCAGCCAGAGCAAAGGGCACACATGATGTGTGACCCCTCCTCCCCCAGTGTCAACCCCATCCATGGATTCCAGGATCTTAGGATCAAGACCACATTCTGTATGGCCCAAAGTTTGCTAGGGCTGCCATAACCAAATACCATAGACTTAAGCAATAGAAATTTATATTCTTACCATTCTGTAGGCTCAAAGTCCATGATCAAGGTACTGGAAGGTTTGGTTTCTTCTGAGGTCTCTTTCTTTGGCTTGAAGATGTCCACCTTCTTGCTGTGTCCTCACGTGGTCATCCTTTGGTGTGGGTGTTATCTGTGTGCTCATCTTCTCTTCTTATAAGGATACCAGTCCTGTTAATTTAAGGCCCACCCATATGACCTCATTTTACCTTAATTATTACACTCCTTTAAAGGCCCTACTCTAGTCACATTCTGAGCTCCTGGGGATTGGGATTTCAACACATGGATTTTAGGAAGACACAGTTCAGCCCATAACATGTGGTCTGACCCCCTCTATCTCTCTGGCCTCATCTTGTGCCCTATACCATCCCTTACTTTGGTCTCTAGCTTTGGTGGTTTTCTTTCCAGTTCTCAAATTTGCTGTTACTTCCTGCATACCACCGTTCACCTAGGTAGCTTCATGTCTCATTAGACTGTAATCCAACCATCACTTCCTGCTGTGGACTGAATGTTTGTGTCTTCCCAAAACTCATACGTGGAAGTCTAATCCTCAATGTGATGGGGTTTGGAGGTGGGGCCTTTGGGCAGTGGTTAGATTCGGAGGAGGGCATCAGGTGGAGCCCCGTGATGGACTGATGTCCTTATAAAGGAATAAAGAGTCCAGAGCTCACCCTGTGCCCTGTGTGGACACAGCTGTCTGTGAACTTGGAAGCCAGCCTTCACCAGACACCAATGTTGATCTTGGACTTCTTAGCCTCCAGAACTGTGTGGAATAAGTGTTGGTTGTTTAAACCACCCCGTCTGTGATACCTCTTTTTTTAAAAGTTCTTGGTTTGACTTTTTATTTTATTTTTGGAGAGGGAGGAAAGGAGGGAGAAATAGAGGTAGAAAAACATCAATGTTTGAGAAAAACATTGATTGGCTGCCTCTTGCTCCTGCCCTACCCGGGGACCAGTCTGGCAATGCAGGCATGTGCCCTAAGGATCCACCCAGTAACCCTTTGCTTTTTGGGATGATGCTCAATCAACTGAGCCACTCCAATCAGAGCCAGTCTGTGATATTTCTTTTTTTTTTAAAGATTTTATTTATTCATTTCTTTAGAGATAGGGAAAGGGAGGGAGAAAGAGAGGCAAAGAACTATCAATGTGTGGTTGTCTTTTGTGCGCCCTCTCCTGGGGACCTGGCTCACAACCCAGGCATGTGCCCTGACTGGGAATCAAGCCCGCCACCCTTTGGTATGCAGGCCGGCACGCAATCCGCTGAGCCCCACCAGCCAGGGCCGCGGTATTTCTGAAGTAGCAGCCCAGACCTCTCTGATTTTCTCCTCTCATGTGCTCCTGGTTTTCCCATGTACCCCTCCATCAGAGCATTTCTTGCAGCTGTGTGGGATTATGTTTGTGGAGTTCATTAATTTATGCCCCTCCTCCCCACTGACCTCAAGCTCTACTTGTGTAGGGACCTTTATACACTTTTAGTATGTGCATGCCCACAGACGTGCACACACAATACATAGGTACATGTGTGTGTGTCACTATTACTGTCTGTGACTACAGTACCTAGTAAAAATATTTGTTGAATGAATGATTACTTTTCAAGCAAACACTCTTTTGAACAGTCTACTAAAACACCTTTATTTCTTATTATCCTGGGGAAGAAGGAGAGTGGTGTGTGTGTGGGTTGGAATAAATATTCAAGCTTTAGAATTTGTATCTTCTTTGAAATCTTTTATACAACCTCTTTTATAAAGTGTTTCATGAAAATGATCTTTAAATTAAAAAATTGAGGTGTTTTAGTTGTGAATTAATGTATTACCACAGACTTAAAAGCTGTGAGTTATATGGAGGCACAGAAGGTGTTTATATAGTGTCTATCACTTGTCTGCTGTTTTTCCTGGAAAAATGTACATGTTTCTGGCTGTAAACAACGTATTTGCCTCTTGAAGCTAGAGAATAAATTGTGGCTTTTTGTATTGTACCTTCTCTTTAAAAAAATATCCTTAATATAGCTAACACTTAAACACAAGATTTCAACCTTTGAAAAACTGGATGTGTGACTTCTGACATTCATATACACATATTAATCATGTGGCCTGTGTAGGGTCCCGGGATAAGCCCTATTTGGCCACCAGCCAGGTTTCATTAGTTATGCCGGATGGTTGTGCTCATAAGAACGTTCATGTACCAAGTCTATAAAACTCCTCACAAAATCTCCCCTCCTACAAATTCTGTCTTTAAGTACTAAATTAAATGGCACCATTCTGGAACATACAAACTAATGCAGAGTTCCTCCTTCACTAAATTGGTAAATTGGTAATTGGTAATACTGATACAAAGTTCCTATTTTTAAAAAAAACTATAAATTGAATGAGTCCCTTGGTGGAATATTGGTGGAAGTAATTTCTTCTACATGGTTTGCAGTGGTGAACAGCTGCAGGTACAGACAGCCAAGCAGGGCTGCCTTGGTATGCACTGAGTGGACGAGGGAGCAGGTGTGAGGACTGAGGGGATAACCCCAGTTTGGCGTGTTCTCTGGCTGGAAGGCTTGTCCTCTGTCCCTGTGAAGGAGACACATGCCGCACCCTGTTGATCTGAGGAAGATTACTGCTGTACAAGCTCCGGGATGGGGGACCAGCAAGGAGCGTGCCATCACAAGCACGTGCTCCTCCTGTTGCCACCACGGCCCCTGCCGTGGCTCCCATATGGAGTGCAGCTGGAGTCCAGGCAGTGAGTGGAATGATGTGGAGAGTGGCAGAGATGCTGATGGCACCCTTTGGGCTCACTTCAAGCAAAAGCTTTAAGAGAGTGAGCTAGGTTTCACAATCTCCCCGCTGGTGTTATTGCTGTTTCTATTTCTCTTATGAGCCCTTCCCACCCCAGACTCCTCCTCACCTGCCTCTGGCTGCCTCTCACTCCCAAACAGAGCCTCCCTTTCTGTGAGTGTCCCTTGTATACATAGGCCTGTGTCAGATCACTGCTATGGCATTTGTCTTTGGTTAACCATCATGCAGGATGTTCATCACTGTCACACTAATTCTCAGAGAGGTCTTGCCCGAGAGAAGGGGCCACAACTCACTGCCCATGTACCTTGCGCCGTTCACTGTACTGGGCATTTCCATTGGCTCCTTCTACCAACCTATCATCCCTACTTGGTAGATGAGAACCAGACCTTGACATCCATTCCCTAGCAAGTGGCAGAGCTAGGATTTGATTCAAGTTTTATTTGACCCCTTTTCCTGAGATGTTTAGTGTTTTTCTAGGAATCCTGGCTTAATAATATAAGTATGATTTAACCCTGTTGATGGAATTTCTGGCATCACTCCTAGCCACTGGGGTTCATCCCTCCACCAGGCATCTCCCTGGCACCGTCAAGTCATGTCATACAGGTAGCTGCCAACTTAAATGATGTTTTTATAGGTTTAATAGATATAAATAAGAACAATAGTTTATTGCCAGTAATCTTTTTACATGATATTGAAGTTATAAATTACTCTTCTTTCTTATTTGATTTTCTCAATAATGTGTGGATTCTTGTGAGTTAAGGGTGGAAGTGGGTACATAGATGAGAAGTTATTGTGTTATTCCAAGTGAAAAGTGATGGTGGCAACAGAAATGGAGAGAAGTTCATAGATTAAAAATATGTGTGCTGGGTAGCAGAGAGGAGGCCACAAAGAAAAAAAAGTAGATACAGGCATGTATGGTGACGGCATGGCAGGTACTGTAGATTTCCTCATTTGACATCTCCACTGTCCCTTCCACTGTGTTTTTCCATGCTGCTGGGGCCTGAATGTTCCAGAATAGCTTGCAGCTATAATTATGTGTGTGACCGAGGTTCTGCCAAGGCATTGCACCTACGATGCATGTGACGGGAGGCACAAATAAAACAGCAAGGGGTAACCATGTGCACAAGAGATGTTCTGGAAAACCTGGTGTCCAAGGCTCCTGTTGCAGCTGAGGCATCAGTGGTGGAAGTTCTCTTTCCGGGCCTGTTGTTGGGATTTGAGTGACGGGAGGCAGTGGGAGGTGCAGACTTGCGATGTGGTCGGACTCGTGTCCCGGCTCTGTGCAGGTGTCCTGTTGTCCATCCCAGCCTAACTCTCCAGGATTCTTGGAGATTGGGGAACTGCCAATACCCTCTTTCTTAGGAAATTCTGTTTTATTCTGCATAGTGGAATTGGGACCGGCCCTGCTATCATAAAGGCAGGAAAAGATGATGCTTCAAAGAGGCTAATTGTGTTTAGTATTGTTGAGAAGGGAAACTGAAAAGTGTGTATTTGTTAAATTTACTGATATATTGTTCACTGGGACTGTAGCAAAGGCATGATGTGTGTGTGTGTGTGTGTGTGTGTGTGTGTGTGTGTGTGTTGGGGGAAGTAAGAATCATGAAATAGAAGTGAGAATAGGTGGGAAGAAGACATAGCTCATGAGGACATCTGTACTGATAACTTGACTCTTACAGCAACAGTAGGTCAGAAGGATCAGAGAACCAAAAAAAGGTCTTTTTGAAGATAAGAGATATTGGCACATGTTTGATTGCTGACAGGAAGGATGCAGCAGAGAGGGAGGCACAGCGGATGGTGGGTGAGGGTAAAAACCTACGAGACCTCGTGTCATTTAACTTCTTTCTGCCTTAGTTTGCTTACCTACAAGGTTTGAGTAATAAAATTATCCTCTCAGGATTTGAGGGTTTGGAGTGAAATAATGTGTATGAAGAGATTTTAATCAGTCTTCTACTTTGTAAGAGCTCAATAAATGTAGCCATTTTTATTGTTACTACTACTGTTATTGTGTTGCCTCTGTGTAGGTTAGAGTCCTGTGAATATGGACTAGCTGTCACTGCCGTCTCTGGAGTTTACAGATCTTCCTTAGGCTCTTATAGGCTGGCTCCATTGCCACATTATCATCACTTAATTGTGTAAGTTAAGTAACCATTCATCAAGTGCCCAGTATGCGTCAAGTATGCATATATCAGTTGCCTGGGGTACAAAACTGAGCCTACAAGTAGCTCCTGGACCACTGCGGAGAGAGATGGGTAAAGCATAAATACTTTATACCAAGTTTTATATTGAATCAAGGTTCTAGCAGGAGCAGAACCACTAGGAGATGTGTGTGTGTTGTATTTGTTTATTCATTTATGAACACGCACTTTTGTATATTTATTATGCTGGCTAGGCAGGCCTGACGTCCATAGGCAGCAAGGCGGGATGCAAGGATCTTGAATGGGCTGAAATGCCATGGGCACCTTTTTACCTGAAGGTGTGCCAGCCCCGTTCTTCCGATGAACCATCCACCTTCTTAAAAAAGAGTGTGTTGAAGTGGCAGGTTTTTCACCCTCATATTCCCATCCACTCTCTTATACACCAGTTGGACCATTATTTTAAAGAATTAAACTTATGATAAGCAGATGTACAAATTTATTCTAGTATGTACTGCTTAATTTCTCTAGCTGCATTTATTAACAGATTTTATTTAGTCATCTGTGCTGCTAGTGAAAGTGATTGGCTCCCTGCGAATGAGGAGCACAACCCAAGCTAACATGCGGATTCATTTTCAGCTTTAGTTTTTAATTTCACCTGCTGTTTTTTGCTCAGAGGAATGATAAATTGTATTTTAAATGAAGTGTATGTTTAAGGAGGAACCCTTAGCAACCAATATTCTTTTCTCCATAAAATCTGCTTCTAAATCTGCTCTGCAAATGAAAGACTATGTTAGACTCTGGCAACCACTGATGAATTTGAAAAGCTTTATTTATGGTTCTTATTGTCAAAGGAATTCAAGATTAGGGTTAATTAGGCCACCTTTTTTGTTGTAAGAAGTTGAAGCTAGCTCAGGTATTACATGTTGGAAAGGTGGGGGAGGTGAGTTGGGTGGAGATTGTGATTCCAGGGAGGAGGATTGGGGCATGTAGGACAGAAGTGTCCTGCAGTTCGGCTATCAGTGTAGACGGGCTTGGAAGCATGTGAGGACAAGCCAGTCTCAGCTCCCGGGTCTGCCTGATGATCCCCTGCCCCTGCTCAGGATTCTCTCGAACGTCTATTCCAGCCTCCTTCCCACTCTTCCCTGGTTTCTTCCTCTTTCTAACATGCACATGGCCTGGCCTGGTCATCTCTGCAGTCACTGCCAGCCACCACCACAAATTGATACCAGTTTCTGGGTCTCTCAGACCAGATTCCTGTAAGAAAGTTTCTCTCTCACTGTTTGTACAGAGAATTTGTGTGATACTCTCTATGAGAACTGATTTGCCCTTTCATCTGGACATATCAGAATGGCCTTGTCCAAGGATATCATGGCACTGGACCACACCCTAGATCAAATGGGCATAACTGACATATATAGAAAACTTCACCCCAAAGAAGCAAAATATATATTCTTTTCAAATGCACATGGAACATTCTCAAAGATAGACCACATGATAGGACAGAAAACAAGCCTCAACAAATTCAAGAAAATTGAAATCATACCAAGCATTTTTTTGGATCACAATGGCTTGAAACTAGGAAACCAACTTCAAGGAAAAAACTCAAAAACAGTCAAATTTATGGAGACTAAATAACGTGTTTTTAAACAATGAATGGGTTAACAATGAGATCAAGGAAGAAATCAAAAAGTTTCTGGAAACAAATTAAAATGAACACACAACAGCCCCAAACCTATGGGACATAGTAAAGGCAGTCCTGAGAGGGAAGTTCATAGCAATACAGGCCTACCTAAAAGAGATGGAAAAATTTCAAATAAACAACCTAACCCTACATCTACAAGAACTGGAGGAACAACAACAAACAAAGCCCAGAGTGTGTTTTGATTATATCCAAGGAAGGATATAATCAGAATCAGAGCAGAATTGAATGATATAGAGACTAAAAGAACAATTCAAAGGATCAATAAATCCAGGCACTGGTTCTTTGAAAAGATAAACAAAATTGACAAAACTTTAATCAGACTCATCAAGAAAAAAAGATAAGACCCAAATAAATAAAATCAGAAATGAAACAGGAGAGATTAGAACTGTTACCACAGAAATACAAAGGACTATAAGAAATTACTGCAAACAACTATATGCCAATAAATTTGAAAACCTGGTTGAAACGGATAAATTTCTAGAAACATACAGTCTGCCAAAACTGAATCAGGAAGAAGCAGAAAGCCTGAATAGACTGGTAACAGCTGGTGAAATTGAAGCAGTAATAAAAAAAAAAAAAATCCCAGCACACAAAAACCCTGGATTGGATGGCTTCACAGGAGATTTTTACAAAACATTTAGGGAATAGCTAAACCCTATGCTGCTCAAACTTATGAAAAAAACCCAAGAAAAGGGAAGACTCCCTAACACTTTTTATGAGGGAAGCATCATCCTAATTCCAAAACCAGCTAAAGACACAACAAAAAAGAAAACCACAGGCTGATATCATTGATGAACATAGGTGCTAAAATCCTCAACAAAATATTGGCAAACCAGATCTAGCAACACATTAAAGAGATCATCCACCATGGTCAAGTGGGATTCATCCTAGAGATGCAAGCATGGTACAAAATTCACAAATTGATAAATATAATACATCACATAAACAAAATGAAAAACAAAAACCACATGATCATATCAGTAGATGTGGAAAAAGCATTTGATAAAGTATAGCACCCATTTATGATAAAAACATTCATCAAAGTGGGAGTAGAGGGAGCATACCCCAACTATAAAGTCCATATACAGCCCTGGCTGGTGTGGCTCAGTGGATTGAGTGCCAGCCTGTGAACCAAACCATCACTGGTTCAATTACCAGTCAGGGCACATGCCTGGTTTGTGGGCCAGGTCCCCAGCCAGGCGCACATGAGAGGTAACCACACGTTGATGTTTCTCTGCCTCTCTTTCTCCCTCCCTCCCTCCTCTTTCTAAAAATAAATAAATAAAATCTTTTTTAAAAAAGTCCATATATGAGAAACCTACAGCCAACATCATACTCAACAGGCAAAAACTAAAAGCTTTCCCACAAAGATCAGGCAAAGGACAAGGGTATCTGCTTTCACCACTTCTATACTACATAGTATTGGAAGGTCTAGCCACAGCGATCAGACAAGAAAAATAAATAAAAGGCATCAAAATTAGAAAGGTGGAAGTAAAGCTGTCATTGTTTGCAGATGACATGACAGTGTACATAGAAAACCCTATAGACTCCACCAAAAAAACTACTCCACCTAATAAGTGAATTTGGCAACACAGCGGGATACAAAGTCAATATTCAAAAATCAAGGGCATTTTTGTACATCAACAATGAAATATCAGAAATAGAAATTAGGAAAAAATCCCATTTACTATAGCAACAAGAAAAATAAAGTACCTAGGAATAAACTTAACCAAGGAGGCAAAAGACCTATACTCAGAAAACTATACAACACTGAAGAAAGAAATTAAGTAAGACACAAATAAATGGAAGCATATACTGTGTTCATGGATTGGAAGAATTAACATCATTAAAATGTCCATACTACCCAAAGCAGTTTATAGATTCAGTGCAATCCCTATTAAAATACCAATGACATAATTCACAGATATAGAACAAATATTTCAAAATTTTATATGGAACCATAAACAACCCTGACTAGCCTCAGGAATTTTGAGAAAGAAGAACAGAGTCAGAGGGATCACAATACCTGATATCAAACTACACTACAAGGCCACTGGACTGAAAACAGTCTGGTACTGGCATAAGAACAGACACATAGATTGATGGAACAGAATAGAGAGCCCAGAAATAAACCCATGTCTCTATGGTCAATTAATATTCGACAAAGGGGGCAGAAGCATAAAATGGAGTGAAAATAGCCTCTTCAACAAATGGTGTTGGGAGATCTGGACAGCTACATGAAAAAAAATGAAATTTGACCACCAACTTACACCACACACAAAAATAAACTCAAGATGGATAAAAGACTTAAATGTAAGTCATGAAACCAAAAAATTCCACTGCTAGGATTATACCCTAAGAATCCTGAAACACCAATTCAAAAGAACCTATGAACCCCGATGTTCATAGCCAGGACTTGGCTAGGACTTGGAAGCAACCTAGGTGCCCAACAGTAAATGAGTGGATCAAAAAACTGTGGTACCCTTACACAATGGAATACTATGCAACAGAAAGAAAGAAAGAGCTACTACCCTTAGTGACAGCTTGGATGGAACTGGAGAGCATTATGCTAAGTGAAATAAGCCAGACTATGAAAGAAAGACAGATACCATATGATCTCGCCTACAAGTGGAACCTAATCAACAAAACAAACAAGCAAGCAAAATATAACCTGCAACATTGAAATAAAAAACAAACTGACAGTAACCAGAGGGGAGGAGGAGGGGGTATAATGGGGAAAAAGAGGGGAAGGGTCATCAAGGAACATGCATAAAGGACCCATTGACAAAGCAAATGGAGGAAGGATTGAGGGTGGGAGGTGGGGAGAGGTGGGGCAGGGGAAAGTGGTGGTGGGAAATGTTGATGTGGGGATGACGGGATGGGGTGTAGGGCAGAGGGGATAAAGGGGAGAAAAAAATGAGACAACTTAATAGCATAATCAATAAAATATACAAAAAAAAGAACAAAAAACTGTGGTACATTTACACAATGGGATACTAAACAGCAGCAGAAAAAAAAAGAAGGAATTCTTTCCTTTTGCTACAGCAGGATGGACATGGAGACTATTATGCTAAGTGAAATAGACCAGGCAGTGAACGACAAACACCATATGCTCTCACCTATAAGTGGAACCTAATCAACAAAACAAGCGAATGAGCAAAAAAAAAAAAAAAGAAAGAAAGAAAAGAAAAAATAACAAACAAATAGCGACATGGAAATAAAGAACAAACTTACAGGGACCGGACCAGAGGGGAGGGGGGAGGGGTATAATGGGAGAAAGAAGGGGAACATGTACAAAGGACCCATGGACAAGGACAATGAGGAAGGGATTGTCTTTGGGAGCGGGAGTTGGATAGGGCAGAGGACAGCAATGGCGGGGAGGGGAAAATGGGGACAACTGTAACTGAACAATAAAAAATAAGGCCTAGTCCGACATACCCAAAGGTTCTAACCACTTTGGGAAATGTGTGAGGAACCATATGTTAATGTCTGGTTTGATTTCCAGGTCAGTAGCAAATAACATGTATTAGCATGAAGGAAATGAACTCTTCCAAGGCCAGCAGGGGTGGAGGCAGAGGCGAGAGTGGAAGGGAGATGTAGGAGAGGGAGAAAAAAGGGGAGCAGATCAAATGGGGTTTGGACTTTGGCTTTTTACTCTGATTGAAATGGGGAGCTGAGAAGGGGCACGATCTGAGCCTGGTGTTAAGAGGTAGGGCTCGCTGCTGTTATCAAGAGGAACTGGTGGTAGGGAAGGCAGGGCAATGATGGAAACAGGGATCCAGGGAGGAGACTTGTCAAAATACAGGCTAAAGATGATGGCAGCCTGACCAACGTGGCAGCTGTGGCTGGTGGCAGTGAAACGTGCCTGGTTCTGGGTATATTCTCAACAGTGAAGTCCCCAGGGATCGCGTGGGACTGGTTGAGTTAAACTTTGACTTATATAAAACAAATGGAATGCCTAATTAACATGACGAGTTCAAAATTCTACATACTACAGTTAAGTCTAATAACACTGTTCCATATTGATACTGAAATCCCCTCTGTCCATACGTTTGGCTGGAAAAAATATACAAGAAATTTGCTGAACTTGAATCGACTATTGGACTTTACAGAAAGGTACATTTCCACTCGGGACTTTTCAGAAAGGATTTTTTAAAATGCCCAAGTAGTGTGTTCTCACTTGCAGAGTATTGATAGAAGGCTTGAAACTTCAGCCAAGTTGTCTTCCACCAAGGAGTTTTCCGATCACTCTCCATCTTAATGGATGACTAATCAGCCATCAGTCAAACCAAGTCCTGCTTTGTTAAATATCAAATAGCCGAATATTAAATTGTCAAGACATTGTTAAAGCCTGTTGTATTAAACCCAGCATTAACAACACTCATTACTAAGGTAGTGTAAGTGAGTGGTTGGAGGGAACAATTTCTGAACCCAGCATAGGGCTTTGTTTTATTTGCTGCCCCAGCATCACACCACCAGTCCTGGCTGATTTTCACTGGCCAGTTTCTCTGCCTTGATGTAGAGAAATAATCCACTTGAGGACAGCGCAGTGGGTTGGTCGGTTCCGGAGGGCTAAGGGGTAATGTAATCAAGGGGCTACCAGCTGGAAACAATGTTGTTTAAAGTGTTACTACTATAGCTTTTCCTCAGGACTGGATAGATTTGGTAGCCAATTGATTTTTCTGGGTACCTAGCAGGAACTTTGAAGAATTTAATTTGAAGTGAGGAGTAGGGTTCTGTGGACTATTTTGGACATAGTTTTTATAAATTGATGAAAGAGCCTGATCTTTCTTTGAGCATGACCCTGAGTGGTAATATTTTAAACTAATTTTAAATATTGTTCCTATTATTAATATAACCTTTGCTTCTTTTTTTAATGGTAGAGCTTCATTTATTATTCGAATAAGGGTGTACACTAATGAAGAATGTCATCTGTGTCACGATTGGATAATATCCCTTTGCTTCTTTTGTAACCTGTTTTGTAATGTTTTAACATCTGTGTGTCTAGTTCCGTGTTTCACACTGTAGTTGACACTTTATGTGGAATTTATATGCTTTGAAAGCAAGTTTAAAAATAAATCCTTATGTCAGAAAAAGCAATCTGAAATAGGAAATTTTCTCTTATAAAGTTTTTCTGGTGTGACCATGTGGTTTTGAATGGAACAGTCTCAAAGAATTGCTCAGCCAAGTGGAGCATTCACTCGCCTCCCATGGCTGGCTCTCTGAGGGTGGTTTTTGCTGTGGCCTGAATTTTATTCTCTTTTCCAGAATTTCTTACGGTATAGAAAGCCACAGGACTTTCTGAGGCACATGGGTTGGCTTTCTGCAGATTATTCCTGGAAATTCAGTTAATCTCTAGAGCTAGCTTCTCGAATCTTAGTGGATTGAAATAAATGAGAACAGTTACCAGGAGTGAGTGTTGACACATGCTTTTTAGCATTTTGTTACTGTAAGTCCATAGGGAGGGTGTTACAATTCAGGGGTCGTGGAATGTACTTGAGTAGAGACAAAAGGAGGCACTGACCAAGCCAGTGAGCTGATGAGAGAAGCCACAAACTTTCCTGGTGCGCCATTAGAATCTTCCTATGGGAACCAGACGTTCCCGTACTGAGAAAGCTGATGAGCTCAGTGCCTGTCTTAGCAAGTGGCGTCCAGTTTACAAAGGGCGCCATTTAGAGAAACTTAGGATTTAAATGGATGCTGTTAACTTCTTGTTTAAAAAACTGGAAATTTCCCAAGTATATCATGTTCATAGATATGTTGTTTATCTTCTCCTAGGAAAACAAAAGCTGCTCATTGAAATAAAAATTTTGAGTTTTATTTGTCATTTAATTTGGTAATTATTGGTATCATTGTATAATTGAGTGCTGAAGCTTTGTTTCCTCACAGGAAAGGACACTGGATAATGAGTGTGTGTGATGCTATAGGAAGGGCTTCAGTGTTGGGTGAGGAGGGAATTCAGTAGAAGCTATTGTAGTTATGACCGGGGGTGCTGACAATCCATGAAAAGTAATGGTGTAAGTGGATGTATGTATAAAGTAATCCATTTTCCCCCTTTAATACATACCTAAGTGGAAGCTGGTAGAAGAAAGAGTATTAGTTATATAAATACCAGGCTCTTAAGAAAGTTAATTCTATAAAAATTATGTATATTTTTATAATAGAATAATTTAATAGGTTTTGAAATATGAAAATATATATAAACATTGTAAAAATTACAAACTAGGTAGAAAGCAAAATTAACCTATAACTCTGCTCCCAAGGAAAGCTATTCTTAACATTTTGGAAAGTCCTTTCAGAATTTTTCCTCTCTTTTTAATACACACCTCTCCTCCATGAGATCATATTGCACAGACTCATTTGGATTTCCTTTTTTCAGTTAATATATTAAGTGTTTTTCCATGTCAATAAATATAAAGCTATGTCTTTGTTTTAACCATACATTTTATTTGTGTGTATTTAACCCTAAATTTATTGATGGATGTTTAGGGAATGTGCATTTTTATAATGTTACAAGAAGTTCTGTAATGAATACCCATGTGTGCCTTTCTGTTTTTTCCCTCATAGATGGAGTTGCTAAAACAAAGGGCTGCTCATGCAGTTAAACTCGCCCCCTTTTCCTGGCCCGCCTCCTATGACAGAGGTCAAGTGCACACTCCCTCATATGTCAACCAGCACGAGATTAGTCCTCATAATTTTTCTGAATCTCATTTAAAAAATTGTCTCTTTTTAAAATTTTTTAAAATTTGAAAACCTTAAAAAGAAGTAAAAATCTCCCATAGTCTCACCACTTAAAAATTGTGTGAATGTGTGGATCTAATTATATAAGCAAAGAAATGAAAGCACTCTCTTGGGAACAGAGCTCTTCAGCAATCTACATTGTCTTCTAGTAGTGAAATCATGCCAACACATTAGTCTGCAATTTTCCCATTTCTCCTAATGAATCATGAACAAGTGTTTTCCCCTTCCTAGAGCACGCTGTATTCTGAGGTCCTTCTTTTAGTGACCTCATGCTATGTCCGTCGTAGGGGAGTTCGTACTGTGTTTCATCATGAAGAAAATTTTGGTTGTTTGATTCCACCCTCCAGGGATTTTTCCTACAAAATGTTTGTATAAGTACATAAAGTTATAAGCATACATCCACAAGCATGTTCATTGTGGCATTATTTTTAATAATAAAACATTGAAAAATACCTCTGTCTATCAAGAAGAGGTCAGTTAAAAAATATGATCTCATGAAATGTTACACTATTCAAAAAAATTTTAATGTAGATCTACTACTTACTTGAAAAGATGCCCATTGTTGTACAATGAAAAAAAAATTTACATATAGTATAAGCTCATTTGTGTTTTAACACCCCAAACAGCACAGACAGGTATTTAATGTATTTTAAGTAATCCAAAGTTTTGCAGTAAATTATTAAGAGCTGTCTGTTCTCTCCAGGTTGGACCTGTCTGGGTGGGGCTGAGGGTAGAGTGGGGAGGGTTAGGCAGCTTTTCTTGTTTTATTTTACATACTTTTTAATTTAATTTTAACAAATGTGTTTTGTAATAAATAAGCATTTTTTTAAAATGAAAAGTACATCTAAACACTACCAAAAATACTTAAAAATAAAATATTTAAATGAGATTTGGGAAGCCTCTTAGACTATACCCCCTTAATAGTTTATGAGTCCATGGGAACACAATTAGGTAGAAGGTAGTATTTCTTATATGTACAAAATATTTCATTCACAATGTGGAGGAAGAGTGAGAAGGTAAGAAGAGGAAGACAGAAGAAACCATGAGGTCAGAAGGGATTAGGCAGAAGCAGAAGTGGACCCTATTCATCCTGATCCCAGAAGAACTTAAATTCCTCTTCTTCAGGAGGGTGCTGCACATATTCAGATCAGCTATGTGGGCCATAAGCCTTGTGTTTTCTAGACAAAATATTCCCAGTCCCTCCCAATAAGGTCCTTTGCCATCCTGGCAAATCCTTTGTTCCCCTTTGTCCCTCATGAATTATGATGACCAGAAATCAAATACTGCTGCCCACTAACTTCTAGTCTCATCGGCGTGGGGTACAGTCAGATTATTCCTTCCTGGTACACAACATAGCTTTAAAAAAAAATCAGAGTAAGATTATTCCTAAACCTCTCCCTTGTCTTTTCTCCTGAAAATCACTAGTCCACGGTCTTGCTTTTTTTCTTTGTTATTTGTCATGTGTGGCATCTAGCTTGGGACTTTCTTCTGGACGGTTTCCTTCTGTCTCCTCAATTGTTAGGTTAAAGCCACATTTTCAGGTCAGTGTATCTCCTGACAAGGAAATTCTTCTTGATCTCATAAGATCCACATTGTCTTGCCAAGAGTCTGTCCTCCTGATACAGAGTCAGATGTTTCTCTTTGATTCTTTGTGCAGCAATTATTAACCTCTAGCATCTTCCTTTGCCTTCTGGAGCCCTGAGTGCTAAAACAAAATCAAGAGCCCTGGTAGACATGACTATATCTTTCACTTCCCTGGGATGAGTTTGTATGGTTACTGGGAATAACTAGGTGGGTTTTTTCCTGGACTATTTACGCATTCACAGCCGATGGCGGTAGTGAATCAGGAGGTTTAGAAATCGCCTCTAACGACCCAGGTCCAGGAAGACTAGCACACTTTTTGAAGAGCCACACCAGTTCTGCCTGCTTCCCGGGAAGGCGTCTTTTTCTTACCTGTGTCCTGTTCTCTTCCTGGTACTACAGAAGCCACAGCTAAGCGAAGACACTTCTTCTCTAGCGGAGCTGCATTTCCACCGGAGCTCAGTATACTTACTAGTTACTTAGCTTGGGGCATGTCCTGTTTCTTCTTCCTTTTGCACTTACTTCCTTTGATGTCGATGTCAAATTCTTTCCATCCTGTCAGAGGTTTTGTTCTGTCTGGCTGTGTTCCCTTGTTGAACCCTCTGCCACCATTTGAGCTGGAGCATTCTCTGGCTGCCTCAACTGTTCCATAAATAAAAATATCAACTCATTCTTAAGGACTTACATCATTCACTGACACCAGTTTTAAGTTAGCCCAGGCCCTCAATGTCACCAGAACAGTTTCCCTTTGTCACTAGGGCCTTGTGCAAGTTGAGGGGGGAATAAGTAAGGATACCCACTTTGGACAGATGAAGTACAAAATTTCTCTCCGGGAGAAGGAATTTGGAATGTTCCTGCCCCCGGGTGATGAAGCTGTGGACCGGGCTTGAGTGGGGCCT